>CM043022.1:557804-640516 GCA_023690525.1 Holotrichia oblita
ACTTCCTTGTTTTGTAGTGTGTCCTCCACTATACTGACTAGTTCTTGGAATGCTGTTTCTGTCGAAACTATTGTCCGATAAGCATACTCATCACGATGTAAAGGTGCGAGTACCGGTACATAATCCCTGATATAATACCTGTCCATCAGTTTTTCCAATGCCGTCATAGTGAAGGACATTAGGCTAATTGGTCTTAGGGACCTCGCCGTAGCCTGTCCTGCTTTTCCAGGCTTCGGTATGAATGGTACCTTAGTACCCCTCCACGCTTTTGGTATGTAGCCAAAAGCCAAACTACATCTAAAAATGTTACACAATATCGCAACAGTAGTTCCGCTCCCTTCTGCATCATGATCGGATAAATGCTGTCTGGTCCCGGCAATTGATAGGGTTCGAATGAATCGAAAACCCATATGATTTTATCGTAGTCAACCATCCTTCTGGAAGTCTGCCACTCAGCGCTGGAAACCTTCCTCTTCCGGCACTCCTCCCAGATGTTCTTCTATTGATCCACGATCTCAGAGCCAGGGAAGTGCACCCTAAATAATTCATTTATGGTTGTGGTATATCTTCAAATGGTTTTTGAGTGTACTGATTGATGCATGAGGTTCTTTTGGAAAGGATTTTGTAGAGTTCCAAGCGCTGGGTGTTTTCTCTAACTCCTCACAATACCCTTTCTACGACCTCCTCTTCGCCTCCCTCAGCTGCTGTTGTAACCAGCCAGAGCCCTGTGTTCTCCCAATTTCCTGATCATTTGGCCCTATTATTTTTCTCCCAACTTGTCCCCTCAGTGTTCCGCAAGTTCCTTATTCCACCTATATAGGCACATTCCTGGAGGAATGCCTTGCAATAAGGAGGCAGTTGTCATTATAGGCTGAAATGATTGCGTCCTTTATCTGCTCCACAACCATGTCCAGCTCTGCTGTATTTCCTATCCTCTTATTTATCCCGGAGAACCCAGACCTGAGGTCAGCTCGAAAGGCCTCGGTCCGCCTTCCGTGAATCCCGGTAGGAACTCCATTCTGCCTGCCAGAGTGAATCTTATGTGTCTGTGATCGAGCAGCTTACCTCATCAGACACATGCCGGTTTGCGGTTACTCATTGTAACGGTTATACCGTTACTTTTAAACCGTGTTGTATTTCATTGCAATAATTTTGCACTTGCGCGATAAATATCCGAGTTGACTTGGTAAGTTAAGTCAAATAAATTCCTTCTTCTCTCTCTTGGCGCTGCAAGCTCCACTGTTTCTTCCGGACGAGTACATCAGTCTTCGATTCGGTTAGTATCTTTTATAATTTCCTTTTCTTAATTATCTTTGTTAAGAGTATATACACATTTTACATGTTTTGAAATAGGATATTATCTGGTAGATCATTTCTTGGAGGTTTTGGTAGAAATAAATTTAACTGTTTTTTTCTCGTACGAAACATTTTCTGGTTTTCGTTTGTCGTGTTTGTAGGTTAAATTTTCCACGAGGTCGGTCAATGAGAGTTCCATACCTTCCAAAGAGTCCAGAACATTATAACATTTCCCGGGAGAAAGACAGTGTGGGAGAAAGAACTAGAGAGAGAGGTTAAGCACGTATCCTGCGTCGCAGGGTTTTTTCGTTAAGAAGTAAAAAGAAGGTTAGGCGTTTTAAATTGGTTTTTTATTTTTTTTATTTCGATTAAAATATATGTAAAATCAAATCTTGCATAAATTGTGCTAATTGGGTTTCTTTTTAAAAGCGTAAAGATAAAATCATTGTATAAATACCAGCTGGTTTAGAATACGTCAAGTAAAAATTTTAGGTTTTTCTCATGTTTTTTGTAAAGTCTTTTGCACTGTACTCACGAATATAATTTTTTTTATTTATAAGTATAAGTTTATCTGCTATTGCTTTAATAATATATACATACATTCAGAATGTTTCATCATTGTATTTTATTTAATTAGTTTAAATTATTCTTGTAATTTTTGTTTAAAAAAAAGTTTTTCTTAAATGTTTAAAATTTAAACCATTTATTAATTGTAAGATTTCAACGTTTTTTTTTAAATTGTAAATTGTTAATAGTTAAATAGTTTTGTAATAAACATTGTTATTAGTTAATTAGTGTTTCCTTTATTTATTCTCACTACACGCACCTAGCTTGAGAGCTCATGTTACTATCGGGGAATATGCACCCCTATTTAAAAATTTGCATATTGGCGCCCTGTTTTTTTTTAAGCCTCGTAACCCGTTGAGGTTTGGGTGATTTAATTTTCATTTTTAAATTTTAAAAGCTGATTAAGTTGTTAGACTAAAGTGGCGAACCCAACGTTTTGGGGCCTCTAGTTACCTTGGGATGCTAGTGTGTGCAGGGTGAAATAAATAGAGGAAAGTAAAGTGCAAGCAGCTTCACTGATTTTTTCTATAATTGTTTGATTTTGTGAATTCAAAATTGTTTTGACCATGGACGTGAATTGTTTGAAATCCACAGAGGTGGAATATGAAATTAAGATTCGTGGGGTAGAACCAATGGGTGTTCTCGATCTTAAACGTAAAACTTTATGTCTATTAAATCAAGAACGCGAAAACCGTAGCTTTTTCAATGATTTCAAATCTATTTATTTTTACCGAAGATGAGAAACAGGTTAGGAAAGTTTAGCTGATGTTAAACAAGCAATTACCGAGGTCGTTGATTCCAGTTGTGACTAGCGCCCGTCAACGAATTTCTTCACGGTTAACTCATTTAGTTGGGCGTATTCATCGCATGAATGCAGAAAATATCGATCAGCGAGGTATCGTTACCGCTCTTCTCGGTGAACTTCTCATTTTGAAGCCGATTTCATGGAGAAAGTCAAACCACCATCTTCTACCCTTCGCGACGCAGAAGCTTTCAATTTGGCATGGGAGGTCCTCAACTTTCCCCCATTTTGCCACATCAATCTACCTCTTCTGTCAAGCCCGTCTTACCATACAAAGTGGGGTTTTCTTTACGGGTCTAAGTTCCCAAGAATCGGTGATTTCTTTCTTGGAAAAAATTGAGTCTTTAAGGGTATCTCGGGGAGTCTCGAAACATGATCTTTTTATTTCGGCTGGAGATCTCTTTAAAGCCCAAGCTTGGACTTGGTACAACACCAATAGAAGTAGGTTTCGGATTGGGACGATTTGGTTCAGAAACTTCGTCAAGATTTTCTACCATATAATTACGACGACGACCTATTGGGGGAAATTAATCATAGAACTCAGGGTCAAGACGAAAAGTCTACATTGTTCATTTACGCGATGGAAGGTCTTTACAATCGCTTGTCAAGAAAACCAGACGAACAAACCATAGTAAATAGAATTCGAAGGAATCTATTGCTGCAATACGTCTCGCAGTTAGCTTTGCATGAAATTACCACCATTTCTCAACTAACTGAGTTAACAAAAAACTAGAAGAGTCAAACTCTTGGTCAACACGCTATAAACCTCCTTCATCACGTAAAAGTCAATTACTAGAACCTGATCTTAGCTTTTATCCAAATACTTCGTCCAAGCCAGTCTCCAGAAATATTAATTAAATTAAATATCACCACAAGTTGTTGGAATTGTCATAAATCCGGCCATAATTATCAAAGTTTGTCGTTTTCCTCGGCAGACGTTCTGTTACGGTTATGGAGCTCAAAAACACTATTAAGTCTAAATGTCAAAGTGTTCAAAAACTCCTCTTCAGGTGGCAAGTCGCTGGACCCTGCCGCTTCAACTTCAAAAGATCCAGCCCCATTCCAGTTCAAAAAGCCACAAACGCTTCCCAAATCAAGGGCAGTCCAAAGGAAGCCAATAAACTGGGAAAACTGGCTTCCAGTCCGTCGAACGATTTTATAAAACCTGGCTTTATCGACCACCATAGTTCCAAACCGATTTCGACTCCACCTACCTTATCTAAACCTCGAACAAATTTCTTTTCCGCGCTTTACCCCGTTATTTAGACGATCAAATGATTCGTTGGTACCTTCGTCTTGTCCGATGTTTACCCAAAAAACCAAACGATAACCGTCCGTATCTTAGTGTGAGTATCTTGGGTCAAAATTTCCTTGCTTTTTTAATAGATAGTGGAAGTTGTTCCAGTATCTAGGCTCAGCTGGGTTACGTTTTTTTAGATAATTGGAATGTACCTTTGAAAAACTGATAGCAATTTGCAAGTAAGTACAGCAGATGGCTCTGTGCAGACATGTATAGGGTATTTGGATTTACCAATTAAGGTAAATAATGTTGTAAAAGAGATAAAAATTCTAGTTATTCCTTCCGTTGCACACCAATTAATATTGGGTGTAGATTTTTTAGGAGTATTTTAAAGTTTACTGTTAACTTTTCAAATTTATCTTATTTCCTCCGTTGTGTGCAGTAAACACTATTTGTTCCTATCAAGAACTTTCCGACACAGAAAAGGCAGACTTGAGATAGTAGCACGTTCATTTAAAGAGATAGGCCCGGAAAATTCTTTAGGTAAAACTGATTTAATTTCCCATCACATTGATACGGGTAACGCAGCTCCGATCAAACAGCGTCAATATCCCCTATCACCAGCTATGAAGGAACATTTAAATAAAGAAGTCGATGAAATGTTGCGCTTGGGAATTATTCAACCCTCAAAATCTACGTGGTGTAGTCCCCTTTGGTTAGTGAAAAAACCAAATGGAAAATACCGTGTTTGCTTTGATGGTCGTAAGTTGAATTCTGTCACCGTTTATGATGCCTACCAATGCCATTAATAGACTCTATTATTACCAAGATTCGTGATGCACGCTACTTATCTTCCATAGACCTACAACAAGCTTTTTTCCAAATTCCCCTCGATCAAGAATCTCGACCGAAAACTGCTTTTGCTATTCAAGGGAGAGGTCTCTTTGAATTTTGCCGAATGCCGTTTGGATTGTCATGTAGTCCCCAAACAATGTGTCGTTTAATGGACAAGGTAATAGGTCCCTCATTGGAGCCTTATGTGTTTTATTATCTTGACGATATAATTATCTGTACACCGGATTTCGAGACACATTTAATTGTTTTGAAAAAGGTTTTCGAGCGGTTACAATATGCTAAGTTAACTGTAAATTATGAAAAGTGTCATTTTTGTCGCCCGTCACTAAAATTCTTAGGTTTCATTGTCGATCAGGAAGGTCTACGGACTGATCCTGAAAAGTTTCTGCCATTGTCGACTATCCGATACCAAAAACAACAACTCAGATTAAAAGACTCATAGGTCTTGTAGGTTACTATAGACGGTTTCTAAAGAATTTCTCTGCACTTTCTAGCCCTATTACCGACTTGCTACGTGGTAGAAAGAAAGGTCAGCCCATAATTTGGACTCCTGAAGCTGACAAAGCTTTTTACGAGATTAAAACGGCACTTACAACAGCCCCTGTTTTGGCTAGCCCCGATTTTTCTCAACCATTCATTATTAACTGCGATGCTTCCGACACTGGTGTGGGTGCGGTTCTTTATCAAGCTGCAGATGGTATGGAACATCCCGTTGTTTACGCTAGTAAGAATCTAAACGCCGCTCAGCGTAAATATTCTACAACTGAAAAGGAACTTTTAGCAGTGATATTTGCTGTGGAAAAATTTCGTAGCTATGTGGAAGGTACACGGTTTACTGTGATAACAGATCATGCATCTCTTGTTTGGCTTCATAATCTTTCTAACCCCACCGGTAGATTAGCTCGTTGGGCTATTCGCCTCTCCCAATTCGACTTTGCCATTCAACATCGAAAAGGTTCTCTTAATGTAGTCGCGGACGCTTTGTCACGAACAAATAACGAAGTAGCGGTCCTTGATTTCTCAAAGTTGAAAACTGATCAATGGTATAGAGACATGATAGCTAAGGTGCGGGAAAATCCTGAGAAATTTCCTTCGTTTCGGGTTGAAAACGACTATCTTTATAAACATATTTTAAGTCGAAACCCTGTAAGTAGTAACCTTTCTGACTGAAAATTGTTGTGCCGACTCCTCATCGTCAAGAGATTCTTCGTACATATCACGATGCAGAGACAGCCGTTCATTTGGGTGTATCTAAAACATTCTATAGGATTTTCGAGTTGTATTATTGGCCACGTATGCGGCATGACGTTTGTAACTATATTAAAAAGTGTAAAATTTGTGCTTCCTGTAAGTCATCGAATTTACCAAAAGCAGGTTTGATGGGTTCTTATAAAAATATCAACTTCCCATTCCAATTAATATCGGCCGATTTACTTGGACCTTATCCGCGTTCGCAAAATGGAAATCAATATCTTTTAGTAGTGGTAGATTGGTTTACGAAATATTGCGTAGTTCATCCTCTGGCAAAGGCCACTTCAAAAGCTATCATTAAATTTTTAGAAAATCAAGTTTTCCTGGTCTATGGTGTCCCTCAGATCTTCGTGTGTGATAATGGATCCCAATTTCGCAGTTCGGAGTTTCAAAATCTTATGAAAGAATATAAGGTGCAGAAAATTTGGTATAATGCGCGCTATCATCCCCAAATTAATGCAACAGAAAGACAAAACCGTGTTATTGTAACAGCTAGTCGATCATATATGGGACAGAATCACCGAACTTGGGACAAATCAATCCACAAAGTTGCACAAGCCCTTAGACTTGCGAAACATGATGTTACTCATTATTCTCCAGCTTTCTTAACTTTCGCTAGGAATATCCCTGTTAGTGGTGATTACTATGGTAGTGTTTCGGACAATGCTCATAATATAATTTCCATTTCCGATAAGAATTCAAGAATTGATGACATACAAAATTTACCTGAACTTTTTAATGATGTTAGAAATAAAATACACGATGCCTATGTTAAGAATGCTAAGTCTTATAATCTCAGAAGACGTGAGTCTCGTTTCAAGGTGGGAGACAAAGCAAATTATGTGTTGTCAAGTGCGGCGGATTCCTTCGCTGCAAAACTCGCTCCCAAATATATTCCGGCTACTGTTCATAAAGTAATATCTCCATTGGTTTACAGTTTGTTAGATGAGGATGGCCACGATATTGGAAATTGGCATGTAAAAGATCTAAAAGAAAGAATAGAGTAGGGTAGCTATCGTGCCTAAGTTTTCCTCCCTATTGTGTTTCCTTTTTTTTTCCGAGGCTCAGTGTTGTGTGTAAGTCGTTGCGATGAGCCCCGCAACGTGAAATTTGTCTAACCTTTTTTCCTTCCCTTGTTTCATCCAACTTGCTACGGTTAGTTACGTATATTGTTGTCTCTTATATATCTTTCATCATGTTTTTAGCCCTGTAGGTGGGGGCAGTGAGAATACCCCCTAACGTGAGAACGCGTGCTGTAAGAGCCAGCTAAGTAGTTCACATGATTCCTCACAAACTGATGTTTTTAGCTCTGTAGGTGGGGGGCAGTTAGAATTCCCCCTAACGTAAGAACGCGTGCTGTACGAGCCAGCTAAGTTGTTCAAATGTTTCCCTGGAAACGCATGTTTCCTTTATCTTTTTAATATCTTTTAGAAATTCATGTTTTTAGCCCTGTAGGCGGGGGCAGATAGAATTCCCCTAACGTAAGGACGCGCGTGCTGTAAGAGCCAGCTAAGTTGTTCAAATGTTTCCCTGGAAACGCATGTATCCTTTATCTTTTTAATATCTTTTAGAAATTCATGTTTTTAACCCTGTAGGCGGGGACAGTTAGAATTCCCCTAACGTAAGAACGCGCGTGCTGTACGAGGCAGCTAAGTTGTTCAAATGTTTCCCTAGAAACGCATGTTTTAGCCCTTCCATTTTTTTCTGTAGATCTCTGAAATATTTCTCATGTTAACAAATAAATTGTGAGTCTCCGTGTAGTAATTTTCCTTACCTTAATTATTCCTTATAACCCTGTCATTTTTCATGTTAGAAATGTAAATATGGTTGTCTATGTTAAGTACATAGTCCTCTCATATGCCCATTTTCCCTCCGTGTAAAAAATACCTTTAGAAAAAATATACTCATCTGGGTAGTTTCATTCCCTGATGAGTGAGTTTTGAAGCGAGGGTTTCAATTGCCTTGATTGTGTTTTAATTTCGTCGACCAATATGAAAAAAGAGTTTATTTTCGTGAAAAAACTGAGGAATTTACGTATACTGAATATTTTTGGGTATTTTTAATGAATTGACATCTGTATTGGTTAATGAAGTATTTTTAATATCTGTTATTTTCTAACACAAACGCTACCGTCTTACTACACGTCTCTATACCTAAGATCACGATCTTACATATCTATAACGTCTTGTATATTTCTTTCTGGTGACATAAATACGACAATTTAAATTAATTTATCTAATATCGCAAAATTACCGAATACGAAAAACAATATCTGTACATGTTCTGTCACTGAAACTGGGTCCGTGGTATATCGTTCAAAATGACATTTACATATCTTTTAAAATACCGATTATGACTTTATCGATTATGACTTGTTTACATTTTTAAATCCAAAGTTAGGATTAGCAATTAATTAGTGCGGTTTTATTTACCTGCTGTTTTTCTTTGGGTTGTTATATCCCTGACTGTCTAATTTCTTAGAATGTATAATCAAGCTCTTATGTTTATATGAGCATATCTTTCAGTTTCACATTCGAAATTAGTGGATTTTACCTTTCGTGAATTTTTATCTGTGATTCTATTAATGAATAAAATGTATCTTGGCGTGTGCCGTTTCTTGCCTCGACAGTTCGAGGTGTTTGCTTTTGAAGCAGTGTTGTATCTGGTTTCGAAAAGAGTTCGAACCGCTTTATCTTTTCTTATCGTTTCCGCATGATGTTACGAGTCTGTGCTCATGTGAAGCATTTGTTTTTCCAAGTTTGGAGTTTTGACTGATCAGAGTCAAGTTTTTTTTCGAGTATAGCTCGAATATGTATCTATCGATTTTAACATATATCTACCGTTCTTTACGAATTTCTACCGATTTTGACATACCTGATTTTGACAAAGTTTGAAAAATATTTTTATTTTTAATTTTTGCAACCTATGCCACCCGTTCATCAATGAACAAGTGTTTGCCAGGCATTAGGTTCGAGTTTGATGATTCTATATTTGACCGCCTGTATGATGCCAAAGGTGTATATGGACCAACATTGACCTTCGTGTTGTGTTCATGCTCTGTTGGTAGGATGCGTTTGTCTGAGCGTCGTGGAAGGCGAACGTTCAATTCCTTTTTGTTTCTTTGTTTCGGACTAGGGATTTGTCTCTATTTGTTTACTTTTTTTTTGTTTTCGAATTTTAGTTAGATTTGGTACAACTATTCGTTTCTTCGTTGTGTGTTGTTCTATGATCTAATATACCGAGGGCATTGTTATTGTAAGACCGCAGTTATTAGTATCAACTTTTCCCTGCTTCGTACCTATCTAATTAAATTCTTTTAGTACGTAATTCGTTACCCTACGACTCCCTTTATTCGTATTATTAACTTAAATATTTGCAACCCCTTGCATTAGCAAGTTTCAGATTTTTAGAATTCTCTCAGCCCTGTTGGTTTGTGTAAATTTGTTTTGGTAGAAACATTTTAGTTTGGTTATGAATAAGTTTATGAGTTTGAGTTTGGAAAGTTTTCTTTCTTTATGGAATCTTTGAGTTTTCCTGATTATAGGGATTATTTTATGATTTTTGAGAATCACTGATAAACATTATTTTCCTGGAGCAAGGTTCCAATTTAGTTCTTTTCGAAAAACGTTATTGTTTAGTTTGGTTATTTGATCACACCAAGTTGCTTCCTTGTATATACTGGGTAATGCGTACTCAGGGTTGAATTGAGATAGCTTTTAGTTTCAAGACTAGCCTTGTTTTTTTTTGTTTTTTCCAACAAGAAAAAAAATTTTCCTGCGAAAATTTTTTCTACCGGGAGAGGTAGAGTGTAACGGTTATACCGTTACTTTTGAACCGTGTTGTATTTCATTGCAATAATTTTTGCACTTGCGCGATAAATATCCGACTTGACTTGGTAAGTTAAGTCTAATAAATTCCTTCTTCTCTCTCTTGGCGCTGCAAGCTCCACTGTTTCTTCCGGACGAGTACATCAGTCTTCGATTCGGTTAGTATCTTTTATAATTTCCTTTTCTTAATTATCTTTGTTAACTTTAACTAAGAGTATATACACATTTTACATGTTTTGAAATAGGATATTATCTGGTAGATCATTTCTTGGAGGTTTTGGTAGAAATAAATTTAACCGTTTTTTCTCGTACGAAACATTTTCTGGTTTTCGTTTGTCGTGTTTGTAGGTTAAATTTTCGACGAGGTCGGTCAATGAGAGTTCCATACCTTCCAAAGAGTCCAGAACATTATAACATTTCCCGGGAGAAAGAACTAGAGAGAGAGGCTAAGCACGTATCCTGCGTCGCAGGGTTTTTTCGTTAAGAAGTAAAACAAGGTTAGGCGTTTTGAATTGGTTTTTTATTTTTTTATTTCGATTAAAATATATGTAAAATCAAATCTTGCATAAATTGTGCTAATTGGGTTTTCTTTTTAAAAGCGTAAAGATAAAATCATTGTATAAATACCAGCTGGTTTAGAATCACGTCAAGTAAAAATTTTAGGTTTTTCTCATGTTTTTTGTGTCTTTTGCACTGTACTCACGAATATAATTTTTTTTATTTATAAGTATAAGTTTATCTGCTATTGCTTTAATTTATATACATACATTCAGAATGTTTCATCATTGTATTTTATTTAATTAGTTTAAATTATTCTTGTAATTTTTTTTTTAAAAAAAAAAGCTTTTCTTAAATGTTTAAAATTTAAACCATTTATTAATTGTAAGATTTCAACGTTTTTTTTTTAATTGTAAATTGTTAATAGTTAAATAGTTTTGTAATAAACATTGTTATTAGTTAATTAGTGTTTCCTTTATTTATTCTCACTACACGCACCTAGCTTGAGAGCTCATGTTACTATCGGGGAATATGCAGCTCTATTTAAAAATTTGCATATTGGCGCCCTGTTTTTTTTTAAGCCTCGTAACCCGCTGAGGTTTGGGTGATTTAATTTTCATTTTTAAATTTTAAAGCTGATTAATATACGTAACTAACTGCCCCCCACCTACAGGGCTAAAAACATGAGTTGGTAAGGAAACATGTGAACTACTTAGCTGGCTCTTACAGCACGCGCGTTCTCACGTTAGGGGTATTCTCACTGCCTCCACCTACAGGGCTAAAAACATGAGTTTCTGAGGAAACATGTGAACATCTTAGCTGCCTCGTACAGCACGCGGTTCTTACGTTAGGGGTATTCCAACTGCCCCCGCCTACAGGGCTAAAAACATGAATTTCTAAAAGATATTAAAAGATAAAGGAAACATGCGTTTCCAGGGAAACATTTGAACAACTTAGCTGGCTCGTACAGCACGCGCGTTCTTACGTTAGGAGTATTCTAACTGCCCCCGCCTACAGGGCTAAAAACATGATGAAAGATATATAAGAGACAACAATATACGTAACTAACCCTAGCAACCTGGATGAAACAAGGGAAGGAAAAAAGGTTAGACAAATTTCACGTTGCGGGGCTCATCGTTGCGATGAGTGTGTGTGTAAGTCGTTGCGACTTACACACAACACTGAGCCTCGGAAAAAAAAGGAAACACAATAGGGGAGGAAAACTTAGGCACGATAGCTACCCTACTCTCTTCTTTCTTTTAGATCTTTTACATGCCAACTTCCAATATCGTGGCCATCCTCATCTAACAAAGTGTAAACCAAGGGAGATATTACTTTATGAACAGTAGCCGGAATATATTTGGGAGCGAGTTTTGCAGCGAAGGAATCCGCCGCACTTGACAACACATAATTTGCTTTCCAAACTTTGTCTCCCACCTTGAAACGAGACTCACGTCTTCTGAGACTTAGCATTCTTAACATAGGCATCGTGTATTTTATTTCTAACATCATTAAAAAGTTCAGGTAAATTTTGTATGTCATCAATTCTTGAATTCTCATCGGAAATGGAAATTATATTGTGAGCATTGTCCGAAATACTACCATAGTAATCACCACTAACAGGTATATTCCTAGCGAAAGTTAAGAAAGCTGGAGAATAATGAGTAACATCATGTTTCGCAAGTCTAAGGGCTTGTGCAACTTTGTGGATTGATTTGTCCCAAGTTCGGTGATTCTGTCCAATATATTATCGAATAGCTGTTACAATAACACGGTTTTGTCTTTCTGTTGCATTAATTTGGGGATGATAGCGCGCATTATACCAAATTTTCTGCACCTTATATTCTTTCATAAGATTTTGAAACTCCGAACTGCGAAATTGGGATCCATTATCACACACGAAGATCTGAGGGACACCATAGACCAGGAAAACTTGATTTTCTAAAAATTTAATGATAGCTTTTGAAGTGGCCTTTGCCAGAGGATGAACTACGCAATATTTCGTAAACCAATCTACCACTACTAAAAGATATTGATTTCCATTTTGCGAACGCGGATAAGGTCCAAGTAAATCGGCCGATATTAATTGGAATGGGAAGTTGATATTTTTATAAGAACCCATCGAACCTGCTTTTGGTAAATTTGATGACTTACAGGAAGCACAAATTTTACACCTTTTAATATAGTTATGAACGTCATGCCGCATACGTGGCCAATAATACAACTCGAAAATCCTATAGAATGTTTTACATACACCCAAATGAGCAGCTGTCTCTGCATCGTGATACATACGAAGAATCTCTTGACGATGAGGAGTCGGCACAACAATTTTCCAGTCAGAAAGGTTACTACTTACAGGCTTTCGACTTAAAATATGTTTATAAGGGTAGTCGTTTTCAACCCGAAACGAAGGAAATTTCTCAGGATTTTCCCGCACCTTAGCTACCATGCCTCTATACCATTGATCAGTTTTCAACTTTGAGAAATCAAGGACCGCTACTTCGTTATTTGTTCGTGACAGAGCGTCCGCGACTACATTAAGAGAACCTTTTCGATGTTGAATGGCAAAGTTGAATTGGGAGAGACGAATAGCCCAACGAGCTAATCTACCGGTGGGGTTAGAAAGATTATGAAGCCACACAAGAGATGCATGATCTGTTATCACAGTAAACCGTGTACCTTCCACATAGCTACGAAATTTCTCCACAGCAAATATCACTGCTAAAAGTTCCTTTTCAGTTGTAGAATATTTACGCTGAGCGGCGTTTAGATTATTACTAGCGTAAGCAACGGGATGTTCAATACCATCTGCAGCTTGATAAAGAACCGCACCCACACCAGTGTCGGAAGCATCGCAGTTAATAATGAATGGTTGACAAAAATCGGGGCTAGCCAAAACAGGGGCTGTTGTAAGTGCCGTTTTAATCTCGTAAAAAGCTTTGTCAGCTTCAGGAGTCCAAAGTATGGGCTGACCTTTCTTTCTACCACGTAGCAAGTCGGTAATAGGGCTAGAAAGTGCAGAGAAATTCTTTAGAAACCGTCTATAGTAACCTACAAGACCTATGAGTCTTTTAATCTGAGTTGTTTTTTTTGGTATCGGATAGTCGACAATGGCAGAAACTTTTTCAGGATCAGTCCGTAGACCTTCCTGATCGACAATGAGACCTAAGAATTTTAGTGACGGGCGACAAAAATGACACTTTTCATAATTTTCAGTTAACTTAGCATATTGTAACCGCTCGAAAACCTTTTTCAAAACAATTAAATGTGTCTCGAAATCCGGTGTACAGATAATTATATCGTCAAGATAATAAAACACATAACGCTCCAATGAGGGACCTATTACCTTGTCCATTAAACGACACATTGTTTGGGGACTACATGACAACCCAAACGGCATTCGGCAAAATTATTATAATATTGTGAGGCTATAGTCACGTCAACTTCCCT
The DNA here is from genome assembly GCA_023690525.1 of Holotrichia oblita. Taxonomy (NCBI): domain Eukaryota; kingdom Metazoa; phylum Arthropoda; class Insecta; order Coleoptera; family Scarabaeidae; genus Holotrichia; species Holotrichia oblita. The sequence continues at coordinate 571,591 of CM043022.1, forward strand.
TCTGTTTCGCGTAACGAAGATCGGGTTGTTACCCACATTCAATGTATCTAAATTATTTGCTACAATGAACTGTAAAAGTGACTCATCCCTTTCGTTGATGTCCGTGCTTCCCCAGGTCGTGCGGTGCGCATTTGCGTCGCAGCCGATGATCAGCTGCAGTCCTCACTCTCTGCAGCTCACCATCTGTTCCACGTCTCTCGTAGGTGGCAGATTAGGGTCATCATACGGTAGATAGGCCGATCCGATGATGTATTCCCTCGGTCCGTATCCACCTCCACCCCCAATTCTTACTCTGGAACAGAATTCTATTAACGGTAGTTCTTTCACCTCCTTACCGATAAGTGTACAGGTGCGAGGGGCGTTGGCTGTTCTGTCGTATATAACGTCCCAGACAGCACCGCTCAGACCCAAGATCTTACCTTGTCTTATCCAAGATTCCTGTATGAGTGCCACGTCACAATCCTTCATGGCCATAGCAAGGCCTGCCCAAGCCGTAGTGTAGTACCTTTGTAATTGCTCGATCAGCCGAAAAGTCAGCCTACCCACCTTATAAAAAGCTTTGAGTTGGCTGCTCTCCAGGACTTTAAACGAGGGGTCATCATAAAGTTTTAATTATGTGAACTTAAACATTTTTCTTAAGTAAATAAGTAATATTGCTGCTAATAATAAATGTATAAATATGATCAGAATAGCGAATACCAGGATAATATCTTCTATGCATGCATAACTCTCAACGGCGAGCATGATGCTAGATCGCTACTGATAGAATATTACGAGTCAGCACTTGCCGCACCATCCTTTCACGATACATAAATTTTCCGTACTGGCAACTATGTTTCAACGCACGTTGCTTTCGACCTATGAGTCCATCATTTATTTCCCTAACCGTATATTACAAAATATAAAACATTTTTGGATTTGTATGCAAATAATACGGCATTTAATTGCGTTATACATGCATCTCTTGACTCCTCATTCATTTTTGCCAAGGTACGGCTTACGAACTCCCCAAATATTTCGTAGTATTCTTTTTCATTACCTAGTATTCATTTTTGCATGAACTTCGGCAGCTGTAGCTATGCGATTCATTGCTATATCAACTGTCGATTGCAGAGATTCATTTTTTCTTTTCTATTTTTGATATATTACTTCCACTAATATCTGGAGTCTGAGATATACTTGATTCATGTATAGAAGATGTTGGTGTAACAGCTTCACTACTCGCAGAACACAGAGGACTTTGTGTTATATTTATTTCTCTTACATTTGAATTATCTATTTTAAAGTAGGGCCAGGAGCTGTCCTTCCTTCTCAATCTTCCTGCTCATAAGCATCCAGTTCTCCGTCATTAGGCCAGGATTCTGCTTCTTGAGACGGTCTCTGATTTTACCCTCCTCCACGTTCTATGGTTCTGCTACGTCTACCATAGGTCACTACTTCCTCAGTATTTTCCATCCATTGGACCGTGCCGCGATTTGCACAAGTCATCCAAAGGACCGCTGCACTAAACGCGGTTCTATAGAATTGCAGAGGCGCCGTGCTGCTTGCCAGGGCATCGCATAGCACGTCTGCCAATGCATTATGTACCAAGTCTGATTGTGCCTGGGTCAGTACAATGTCGAGATGGCGTCTCTGGATCTCGGGGAGTCGAGAGGCTGACGTCGTCCGTCCCTTCATCTAAAATTGATTATATCTTCTAAATGGGCGAGGTACAAAATGTTTAATGTTTGGTACAAAACGGCACAAAATGGGTACAAAACTTTAATCCAGAAGAAATTTAAAAAATCGGTTATGGGGAGGCTACCGACATGCAACTTGATAGCATACCTAATTTTCCAATTCTGATATTATGACAGCTTTGTCTGGTACTCGCTCCGTCTAAAATTGATTATATCTTCTTTATTAGCGTGGTATAAAACGTTTGGTTTTTAGACCGTGTAAAACTAGTACAGTACGATGGCGTGAGTGAAATTTTGAAATTCCGATATGGAGGGTGGGAAGGAGGCGGTAACGCTAACAACAGTATACGCTAACATGACTCTCTTTCATGACTCTAACAGCTGCGCTAATAAAATGAATAAAACTAAATAAACAACACAAACTTGCATACGGCTATGTACACTATGAATTCGATCAAAATGTCGATTGCCGATTGATAGGGAAAAAGGAGGTAATAATGCGCATGCGCACAGTAAACTATTTTATAATTTCGTTATTACACACATTAGCTTTTGTAGATATATGTAAATCCTATTAAAATATACGTTTTATTTGTTAGTTGTGTTGGTTATTAAGGTTGTCGTGATTTAACTACATTATTACGTATAATAAGATTTTTACAACTATTTTATTTACATTTTTTACATTTGAATTCATATGAAACACAATGTATGGGTAACAATAATAATATTTCGTTAGTTCATGATTTTTGAGATAAAAAGGAATAAAACACAAATGGTGCGTTTTAAAAGGGAAAGAAAAATGTTACATGGTAAAAGTCGAACCTGCGACCTCGTGAATGTTACGTAAGAACACTAACCACTAAGCCACCCTAACCTACGCGATCAACGTTAACTCCGCCCTCAATTCGATTGTCGTCTGAAAACTTTTATGCGACATTCAGTTGCAATGATAAGTTACAGCTACAGTTGATTTTGTATATATCATTACGTAAAATAAAATTTAAGAGAGAAATCTTTACTGTACTACCTGTACTTTAAAATTAATAACTCTTATTGTTGTATTGGTAAGTGGTTTATTCTAGTGTTTTGTTACATGCAATTTATAAAATATTATGTCTAGTAAGTCATTAAGAAAAAAATCTACATCTAACACATCGTTTCTTAATACTTCATTACACTATTAACAATACTGGATCCAATGAAGGCTACTAAAACGCTGGTGTTCGTGAGTTACGATTACCTTGTACGGATGTATATATATATATATCTAAACCCAGACTGAAATGTAGGTAAAATATCATTTTAGATAAAGTGGTCTGATAATTGGGTCGCTATAATACGCTCAAGAATTTTAGAGATCGTAGAGAGTATACTAATAGGACTGAGATCTTTTAATTTAAGCACTTCATTTGGAATAGGAGTAATCAACGCTTCCTTCCATACAGTTGGAAATACACTATTTGAAATACAAAAATTTATAATGTGTCTCAAATAATGGACAATAAATGGCGAAGACAGTCGCAGCATTTTCATGCCTATGCCATCCGAACCAATAGCATCGGTCTTGATGCTATCTATAATATTTACAATATCAAATTCAGAGACTTCACTAAATAACAAGGAACAATTTACCGTTGGCTTCACATTTGACATATAAAATTGTATTAAATAGTAATCGATAGTAAATTGATAATTACAAGCAGTAATGAAGAAATCACTAATTTTACTGACATTGGCAAGGTGTTCAGGTATTTCTATATTTTGCCTAATTCTAAATTACCCAGCCATTTTCAAATGCTTCCATGCTTTACCAGCTCTGCAAGAACCCAATTTTCGTTCAAAGCAAACCTGTCTTTCTTACCTTACAGCAGACGTTGTATAATTACGAAGTGTTTTATAATATTGCCAGTCTAACATCGACTTTGACCTTTTGAACTTAGTTGGGGCTTTATCCCTCAATCCAATCATAAATTTAAGATTATCTGTAAGCCATGGTGTGACTGGTTTGTTAAATCGATGCAATTTGAAAGGAGCATGATAATCAAATAATTCTATTACGTTAGTATTAAAATAATTTATCTTATTATCTATATTATTGACAAAAATATGCAATACCACAGTATATTCATCAAGTGCTCATTGAAAGTTTTGTGATTAAAATATTTATAATTCTATATCCTCTGTAACCGCTCAATCGGAGAAGGCTTTTGAACCGTCAAGCTAAACTCACAGAAAAACAAGAAGTGGTCGGCTATATGTGCATTAATAACACCAGATCACGCAATGGGTGAATCTTCAAACAAAATTATATAGTCAAGTAAAGTGTTACTGGTAGAGGTAATCCTTGTAGGTTGATCAATTACTTGTTTTAGATTGATATTATTAAGTACGCGATTAAAAGTTAAACAATAACTATTAGTCGAATCTAACAAATTTAAAATAAAATCGCCAACCTACATGACGGTAACACAAGAGCCAAAACATCTTCAAAATGATTTAAGAATGAGTTAAAACCAGCTTTAGATGGTCTGTATACCACACAAACAACAATCATTACGTCTGAAAGAAAATCCACAAATGTTCTATAAATTCGTCAATAATACGATAATACTGAAGATTTGGGTAAAATTAAAGATATTACGTATGTAAAAATATATATAAACGTGTTTTTTTATGATTTTTACTGAAGCAAAAAAATACAATCAAAATGCAGCAACCATCTAAAATAAATACAGAAAAATAATACAGAAAATCAAATTAAACGCTACGACGTTACTGAGCATTACTGAATGTATCATACACTCTAGTACACTAACCTTCAGAAAAAAATAATTATTGTAATAACACCTTTGAGTCATTAATGAACATGGAAGATATACATATAGCATATCGATAAAACGCAGAAGTAATTATGTTTTGTAACTTTATTAGTTTTAAAGATAATTAATTTTTGAAAATTATTGTCAAGCTGTTCTTTGTTAGAAAGAAAGCATTTTAAACGAAGAAATACAGAACGAGTTCTCAATTAACAAATTACATATTTATTTAATTTTACCAAACAAAGTGTTTATTATAATACGATATGCATCTCTAATGAGAACACCACCTTTTTTGAAAGAACAAAAAGAGTATTTTATGGATTATTAACTTTCCGTCCGCGGTTTCGTTCTCGGAGACTATAAGACGGCCATTTTGAACTTGTTGTTTTTGAACCGATCAATTTCAAAATCGATGCCTCCAAATTTAATTCTACGATCGCACTGTAATCCGGCTGTAGGCATGCGGACGTCCTTTTTCTCACACAAACTTTTATCCCTTTTTGGATATGTAGGGATTGAATTTAAAAAATCTGCAAAATCGTTTGCTACAACATTTGTACTAAACTCTGAATAAAATCGTTCAAATCGGTTTGTTCATTCTATCACATCGTGATTTGAGGGAAAAAAGGAAAGAGGCGGTGTTTATATTTAATTAGCTCTTTGTATAAACTTTATAACGTTAATAAAGCATATATAAAACTTCCTGATTTACCATTTGCTACTTTTAAAATATTACTTAAATCCATAGTTGTCTAGAATTGGCTTTGGTTGAATCCAACTCTACAGGGAATCATAGAATCAAAATGTTTTAGTGTTTAATTAGAATTGGGACCAATAAAACATACTAAATTTGTAGTAATTAAAGGAACGTGCAGTTCACCAGCTACAAGATAATAATAATACAGTGCGAATGTGAAAAAATGAGAGATGTTTGAATTTCTTACTTACTTTTTTTTGTATTGTTGCTAAACGCGAGCGAATATATCTTAGGCACACGTATGATGAACGCTTTGATGATGTTACATCACTAAAGTGATACATCATTGATGTATCACTGAGAGAAATATGCACTAAAATATACTACAAATGTAATAAATTGCACCAGACCGATAGTTCTTATTGTGATAACCATCGTGTTTAGTTAAAAATACAATTTTGTTGTTTTATCAAATAGTACTCGGTACTATATATATTTGTAGTAAAAAAAATTATGGTCATTGTTACCACAAAATTCTGGTCATAGATAATACAACAAAATTATAGTTAAGAAAATACGTACTACAAAATTGTGCAAATTATGGTTAAACTAACACTACAAAAGTATGTATTCTGTAGGAGTAACTTTAAAATTAACCCACTAAAATTTCAATACAATTAAAACTGCACTACTATATGTATATTAAAATTTTAGCGACAAGTAAATTTTACCATATTTTTTTATGAAATACTCACTGACGCACCTACTGATAACAGTAATTACGTTCATAACATTTTTCGTTAATACAAGATCAAACGAACGATCATCAAAGTTACAACTAAGAGAGATCTTACCGAGTACGTTAATATTACTAAATGCTAGTGAGATTTACAATTGTGTTTATTCCATTAACAGCAATTGTGGTCGGTGCAACCATTTTACTATAAATTTATGGTACCCCTTACCACTACAGTTTTCTCGGTTAGGTGAATTAATGCAGTTACAGTTACAGTTACGCTTATGTTGTAGAGGAACTGCTTATACTGCAATTACAGTTAAATAAATATTTAGAGAAGTAACTATAAAACGAATACTAGTACATTCTACGTTTCAAGTAACTTGTTACAGTTACAGTGTACATATGTATGTATTTCCAAAAGTTAATTACATTCACAGTTACACGAACAGCTCTGCCTATGTCACAAAGAGATGTCCACGAGATTCTTGGCGATGCATTTGAATTTGAATTGGTGTTTGGGCAATTTCTATCATTAATAATGGCATAAACATATAATATGCTTTTATTATGCTTATTTGGATAACATCTGGGATATGCAATTTGTCGTTTCTATTATTTTACCTAATGTTTAACTATTACAACGACCGTTTTTCAAGAGCTGGTATGGGTACTATATCCAGTTACTCCTAACTATACATACAGAATGCCCATCAAACATTAAACTTACTAACAGAACAGGTAATCCTTCAATCCTAAATCTGATATTCTTAATTTGATAAATGTGAAATACAATATATTTTAAATATGCCATTCTTATACATAAATGTACTGCTTCTTTGAAGTTAATTTAAAGTAAATTAAAATTTTTCTGTGTATACAGACCGTCCGGATTTCGTAAGAACAACGCGGATAACTTTTGTATTTAAAGAGATAAAGATAGTAATAAATTAACAAGAAGCTGCAAGTTCAAGAACTCAGTAAGAATCCTTTTTCAACTTTCGCTTGTTATGCCCCACTTGTTTAACATTAAAAAAACTGAAATCTCCTCATTTCTTTATTTGCCGTAACATTTTCTTCTTAAGATATTGAAATGCAGTTTGAAATAATTTGCATAATAATCAATTTATTGACACTTAATAAATAAAATTTCGTTTATGCACATTTCTAGTAACTTGATCTCAAATGCCTTCTACACTACAGACAAGATTTTAATCATTAAATGTTGAGTCTTGCGGTTCCGCTTCGTTGTTTGCCGGTTCTCTCACTATGATAATATTGCTGTGACTTCTATTCTTATTATTTTATGAATATATATGTACATACATGTGCATCTGCTTATTTTTGTCAGGAGCTATTTATTGTAATTTTGTAAATTTTGACAATGTCCATGTACATATTGATAATAATAGTAATTATATACCAAGGGAGAGAAGACATTTTTCTCAGCCGAGTAGCATTATTTCCCGAGACGCGAAGCGTCGAGGGAAATAATGGCTAAGAGGCTGAGAAAAATCTTCTCTGCCGTGGTTTATATACTATTTTTCCACTACTAGCATATTTAACCGCTTTCTCAATAATAATGTAATATAATAAGCCGTTCCGATAAATGTTTAATTTAAGATATCCATTGAAAACATGTTAGTCTGTAAAAACAAATGAATAAACATTTAATGTCAAATTGAGATTTTATTCATGTCTTGTCACAATACCAAAAAAAAATATCAGACAGTAGTTGTACTCCTGCAGAAATCCGCAAGGAAGCAAATCAAATAGAGTATGAAAAATACTGGTACACTGGCTTGCAATAAAATCTCGTACACCTTAATGTCAAGCAAGCTAATTTTTGAAGATTATTTTTCAATGTAAGCTGACTTTAGATTTGACGGATGTGACACTATGCATAGAGGTTGTGGTGACATAAAAATAGTGTACTTTTGGAAATGAAACGTCAAATTAGAAATGTCACAAAAGGTGAAATCAATATAGGTAAAACTAGGTGTACGAGATTTTATTGCCAGCCAGTACGTCAGGAATTAACATAACCTGCCATAATTGCGCTATGAATTATTATTTTAATAAGTAGTGTTTACCAAATTACGTATTTCCTACTTTGTTTATTTATGTTAAATGTTAACCTAACCTTTTTTCTTGAATTGCGGATTTCATTTGTGCATCTATACGACATCTATGGTTTTATATTCAAATTATTTCTATTCTATACATTTTTATTGAATAAATCATAATTTTGTTGTCAATTGTTTTTATTATTTACTAGTAGGAGATAATTTTTATTATTGACTACTAGGAGAGAAATTCATCTTCTCGGCCCGAAAACATACCAAATAATGACGTTTTCTAACGCTAGTAGTGAAAAAACATTATTATTGTTCTATATAAATCTAATCACGTGTGCCTATATAAAATTACATACATTAGTAAATATACATAAGTATATGTTAAGTAGATATAATTTTAAGAAAATACATAAACTTTGAAAGCTTCACGAATAATTAAAGATGTCTGTCCTACCCTAATACTGCACTAATTTTCCATCCTAGTGATTCATTTTTACTTACTGGGTCTAATATTTCATTATGATCAAATTATTTATATTAGTCATTTTATTACTACGTATTATCCAAAAAAACTATACCACTCGTTGAGTATACAAATGAAAAACAATGTAGCTAATGTGAAATTGTTTAAATAGTATCCCCCGCAAATAAAAGCCAAGACTTTATGTAGTAAAATACACCTTACTTAACTTAAATCATAACATAAAATCTATCCAGACCCGCATTATCATTTATTACTAAATAATAAATTATTACTTTATCATTCAAATGCATCAAAGTTATAATGTGTCTAAATATAATACTTTTTGCCTAAACATTCCAATTTACTATAGATGCAAAAACAACACTTTACATTTATGGCCTTTGACATGCCTGGTATATCTTGATACCGAAAAAATTCGTCATAACTGTAACTAAATTGTATGCGTAGATTTAATCATACATAATTAATGTATGTTGTAGTATAACGAATAAAACTATAGCTGTAATTCCTAAAATAAGCAACAATCAGTGAGCAAAATGCTTAGTTAGTATTTGCGTGCGTTTAATTGGATTACACGGCGTTACATGAACATAATAAATGTGTATAATAAAATAATTATTAATGTTCTCGGTTATGCTACAATGTCACGCTTATTTCACCCGAAATTTGTATGTTACTGTCTAAGCTAGAAAATGAAAATTCACTTCTACAATCCTAACTTATTTTACCTTACCTCCGCTATATATTTTAATTAATAAATATTATTTAAATTATCTCTCAGATGATTGGTGCAATGCCCGCTGTGGCAGTACGCCACGAAAGGAGAAAGGGTCAAGAGAGGAAACAAAAGAGACCAAGCCAACTGTATATAGCTGGACATTGCTTACCGCCTACTAGTCCTAGTCCAACTCCAAGTCCAAATGGTCCAACATGTGATACAGACGATAGGTTACCGGAATATTACGTATGTGGAAAAGTAAGTTAATTTACATTCCATGATATATAACATCAATACTCTAATAGCATCGAAAACTTAGGTCTAGGTTAAATTTTACCAGCTAATAAAGTAGCACATATTTAACGTTCAAATCATCTCATTTGCACTATTTTGGAGTTTTGAGAATATCAAACACAATATAAATTATTTTTGGAAAATAAAAGGAAAAGTCAAAGGACTAAGTACTCTGTGCACCTCATCTTGCTCGAACAAAATTAGAATAGATACAATAAAACTTCAAGAGCTTCGACAGCTTGTGTTATACAGGAAAAAGTATTATAACTTGTCAATTCAACTATATCACTGATAATAAACGAAAGTTCATGAAACCAATGCTGCAGAAGATACCGCTCTTTAAATTCATAAAATGTTTGATAAATTTATATATTTTTCAGTGATAAGAATATATCTATATGATTTGAAATATAGTTTGTGTTTACAAATGAGAAAACTTTGCATTTATCATACTTGTGTAATAATGTGTTTACATCAATGTCATAACAAAAAATTAACCGAAAACAACTTACTGATATGTGGCAGAAATCCAAATCTATTAAACCAGATAAATAGAAAATCTGTATAATAATGTATTTGCGGATATAGACTGATTGACAATAACTCTATATCAATCAATCTATGTATATCGACAAACAATGATTTTAATATCGACTTTAATGTACAACATATCAGCTTAGCAACCACGACGCTTACAGATGCTATGTTTTCATTTGGTTTATTGCAAATTATTGATTCTCCCACACGTATAACCGACCAGTTCCACATTAATTGACCTAATTTTTGTTTCTGATCGAAAATTAGTTTTTAGCTCTGGAACTGAAAATGTTCAGCTGATCACGAAATAATTTTTTGTATTTTAAAACTTAATCAGAAAAGATTTGAACCGTATTGGCGCACATACAGAACTTTAAAGCATTTTGACGACAATACATTTAAAACTGATCTTTTTAGTAGGCCTTTTATATGATCTACGATATGACTGAAATAGACCTTATGGCAAACTTTTTGAATGATCAACAGGTAAATTTAATCAACTTTCACATTCCATTAGTGACATCACGATTCCCGAAAGCACCGGCTCCGTGGTTAACGGAGACAATTAGGGAAATGCAAAATTTACACGATAATGCTTACGGAGTTCTTAAGAAAAAGTAAGTCTGCTGGATACTGGAATTACTACAAAACTTTGCGAAACTTAACCACACCTGCGCAAAACGTGAAAATCGAGCATACTTAGAATTCAAAACAAAAGCTTCAAACAGCAGTGATACCTGGAATCTATTACGCAAAAGTGATATAACAAACAAATACAGTCCTGAGATTCCCCTACACTTACAAAATCCCAATGACATTAATGTCTTCTTTAAAAACTCAATTCCAAATTGTGATCTAGATAGGAAACTTTACCATTTTTACTTAAATATGCGGCTGAATAACAATAACTTTGAATTTCAGACAATAAATGAGAACGTTGTTTTTAATGTGATTTTATCAATAAAAACTCACTCAACAGAGGTCGACGGTCTAACAATCGACTTTATTCAGTGGTGCTGTCCGCACATCCTACCCTACTTGACTTACGTTATTAATTTTTGTTTTAAAAGTAATATTTTCCCGATATGCTGGAAACTAGCTCTTATAGGCCCATTATTTAAAAGGTCCGTGATAAACTTAGTGATCTTCGTCCCATAAGTATTCTTTCGATCCTTTCTAAGAGGCCGAAAAAGTGATTGAATCTCAACTAAAGCACTATGTAATCTCTAACAATATATTACCTATTGTACAGTCTGGATTGAGGAAGCACCTCAGTTGCAGTTTGTTGATCGTCGTTGATGATGTCACTAGAAGTACTGATGAGGGAAAGTTAACTGTTATGTGTGCACTTGATTATTCAAGAGTTTTTGACACGTTGAATCACGATTTAATGGCTGTATTTTTGCATTATATTGGTTTGGGCTCAGGTGCAAGGGACTTGCTGCATAACTATCTTCTTCATAGAAATACTTGTGTTACTGTATACAATAGGACATCTTCTTTTATACCTATCACAAGTGGTGTACCACAGGGTTCAATACTCGGGCTCCTGCTTTACTCCATATACACCTCCTCCTTGATTCATCAGTTACAGTTCAGCAAATGTCATTTCTATCCTGACGATACCCAAATATATTATTCGTTTTCACAGATAATGTAATAGACGGTTGTCGGAAATTAAATATGGACGGCCAGCATTTGACTCGTGTGTCTGAACAACATTCACTGTGTTTGAATGCGAGTAAAACGGATGCAACATTATGTGGTTCTAAGAAATTTAGAACTGATTCCGCTTACAAAGATCAAATAAATATTGTTATTGACAATATTTCTATTCCACTAAAACATAATATAAAAATTTAGGAGTAATATTAGATGAAGAACTACACTTCAGCGATCATGTTAATTTATGCGTCCAGCGCTCTTATGCAACAAAGTTATATACAGAAACAGAATGTTTCTCAATAGAAAGATGAAACAGCTGCTCGGCGAATCCCTTGTCTTGTCCAATTTAACTCCCTATACAATACCTGTATTACTGTAAGGAATGCTTTTCAGAAAATTCAAAACTCATGCTTACGGTTAATATTCGGTATAAAGCGCAGGGAACATATTTCTCATAAACTGAAGGAAGTAATGTGGCTCAATATGAAAAATAGAAGATTGCTGCATTCCGCAACGTTGTATCATATTATCAATACTAAAACTCCACCATATTTATATAACAAAATAAAATTCCGAACGGATGTACATAACTTGAATATTCGTTTTAAGGGTACCTTGACGCCACCAATACACAAACATCAATTATACAAGAAAAGCTTTACATATCAGATTAGCTATATGTATAATGGTATTCCCCTTCATATTAGATCTAGTGGGTCCGTTCGGCTATTTAAAAAGAAATATTTTCAATTTCTACTTGCACGGCAATGGGTCGATATTGATTGGGACTGAATTACCACCGGCTGTGTGTAGACAGATTATATGGATAAATCATATGTGCATTCTCTCTCTGTTAGGTTTAAGTTAATTTAGATTAAATATAGGCAAGGCATGAATGGAAGAGCAGGTCCTCCCATATGGTAGATACCTGAATTCTAAATCTATTATGAATTTATATTGTGGTTTTTTTTCTTTACTCTTTTTTCTTCGTGAAAATAAAGTCCCTTATTAAGGAGCTCGCACACTCAGGCGCGGCGAAGCGAAGGGAAGCGCAGCAAAGCGCAGCGTCGCGCGAGCGAAGTCCGCACATTAAGGCGAAGCGAAGCGAAATAGACGCGAGACCTGATGCGCATGTGCATGATACCTTTAAAACAAAGTACCACGCGAATCTACTGGCTCGTCATAGTCTACTGGCGTCTGATCGGGAAACGAAAGTATCCGATAAGTAACGAAAACCTAAAGATTTGGCGCTTCCCGTCTCTATGTACCGCACACTGAGGCGAGGCGAAGAGAAGCGGCGCGAGACACTTCGACTGGTTGCTCTGAAAACTTTCTTCGCGACGGCTCTTCGCTTCGCTTCTCCGCGCGGCGCATCAGTGTGCGGGCACCGATTTGATAACGTGCGTTTTTCTCTGGCGTAATAAATTCGCTTCTCTTCTCTTCGCTTCGCCGCGCCTCAGTGTGCGAGCTCCCTTATTATTTAAATTTTATTTCTCTTTTAAACCGGGCTCGTGGACTAGTGGCTTGCACACTTGCCTCGTAGTCCGGCAGTACCGAGTTCGAACCCCGGTGCTTCCTTTCTGAGTTTGGTTTTCTGTAGTTTTCCAAATTCCACGGCAAATGCGGAAAGGTTACATCTTAAGTCGGTCTACAGCCGCAGGCGTAATAATAACTCATGGCCAGCCGATGCCCCCTGTAATTGGCGCAAGCTGTTGGGGGATGCTAAGGCATGAATTATTATTATTATTATTATTAAATGTTATTAACCCATTAATGCCCAGCGTATGATTTATCATACACAAAAAGTGTTTAGTTTGAGGTTATATTTATATCAACAGCTGATATTTTGTGAGTGCATTATTGAATAAAACTACGTCTTATATATCAGTTACGGTGTGGGAAGTGACAAAAAAGATATTTAGCTTGCTGTACCAGTTATATTATTACACACTATATTTTATTGTTCGTCAATATGAGCGGCAGGTAAGTTACAGCCCTATTTATAGGTTTGCTTGTATATATGTACACAGTCTTTCTGGACTAGTCTAATAGTTCTTCAATAGGTAATTTACAAGACTACATATTATTTTTTAAAAGAATTTTCATTTTTTGTATAAAAAATTTGATAGATAATACGCGTATGATATATCATATCATATATATTCATATCATGAGAAATAAAGGTACATTTTCTCGATTGTAGATACATATATCAAAAGTTTTACAATCTGTCGAATCCGAAGGATGCTTACCCCCAGAGGATGGTCAAGATAGTGATCAGGACGATGCACGTAGTGATGAAGAAAACAGTGGAACTATTAGAGATATAGGTAAAGGGGTTTTAGCTCAAAATATGGAAATTCTGATGGTTAACAAAGAGGGAGAAAAAACTACTGTAGCAACACAAGATGTAAATTTCGCAATAGATGAAAACGACAGCGATAGTGATTTAGAGACTTTAGCGGAAGTGCAGAAGAAACTAAAACTAGACAAGCAAATGAAAATGAGAACAAAGAGACGAAACAGGATGTGTAATCGAATTGATTTAGCACCCAGAGCGCAGAAGCTTGATACTATGAAAAACAATAACCAATTTATGACGGAAAAAATTGAACGTGAAAATTGGAGTCCAATAGATTTATTTAAATTATTCTTTAACGACGAAATAATGAGCCATATATGTCAAGAAACAAAAAGATATGCTGATCAAAAGGGTTTCCACGATTTCGCCATTACTGTAGAAGATTTATATAAGTATTTAGCAAATATTCTTTTATCGGGATATGTGCCCGTTCCAACAAGGCGTATGTACTGGGAGAGTAGAGCTGATACGCACAATAATTTAGTTAGCAATAGCCTGTCTAGAAACAGATTTGAAAACATTCACAGGTTTCTGCATTTCAATGACAACGCTCAAATTGACAAAAGCGATAAGATCTATAAGATAAGACCACTTATAAATCATTTAAATACTATTTCCATTCAATGCATTCAGCCACTCGGAAAACATTTTTCGCTAGACGAAGCGATGGAGCCGTATTATGGTAGACATAGTATGAAACAATTCATTCGGAGAAAGCCCATCCGTCTTGGGTTTAAATTTTGGTGCTTAACTACATTCGATGGGTATGTGATCAAATTTGATCCATATATGGGTGCTGGCGACAAAATGCAGGGTAAAACATTGGGTAGCAGCGTAACTGAAAAGATGTGTGTCAATTTTCTTCCTAGTAATAGCATTGTTTTTATTGACAACTACTTTACTTCCTTGTCCCTCTTAGATACGCTAAAAGAGAAGAAATTGTACTGCGTTGGAACAATAAGATCGGACCGAATAGAGAAAGCACCCCTAAAGGAATTGATGAAAGAAAAACGTGGATCACACTTCACATTGCACGACCCAGAGGCCAATATTACCCTCATTCGTTGGCACGACAACAGTCAGGTGACATTAGCGACGAACTTGGAAGATGAGACAATCTGTAAAACGAAAGTTTCTTGTAGACGTTGGTCAAAACAAGATCACGCAAGTGTTTCTGTCGACCAACCAACCGCAATAAATTTCTATAATAAAGGCATGGGAGGTGTTGATCGGTTTGATCAGATGAGAGGATTGTACAGATCTAGAATACGCTCTAAAAAATGGTATTGGCCACTATTTCGCTTCTGCTTGAATGGAGCCGTAGTAAACATGTGGTATCTATATCGCCGTTGTGATGAGTCAATTTCTCTAGTAGAATTTTTAAGAAGGATAGTGTTGGCCAGTGGTATCTCCACCTACAGGTTCAGTTACGGGCCCTCAACCTAAACGTACTTCAGGTGTTATGTCTGAAATAAGACACGATATGAAGGAACACTGGATAGATAAGCAACAAACCCAACGGCGTTGTGCAAAATGTGGTAAATGTTCCAAATTTGTTTGTTTGAAATGCAATGTCGGACTTCATCCGGATACTTGTTTCCGATTGTATCATCAAAAATAAAGTATAATATTTATGTATGTTGTTATATATGTAACACTTAACAAAATAAACAAAAAATTGTAACAAAAATAAATGATAAGGTTTCTCTACCTAGTAGTTACATATTTTCACCCCTGTCTTCCCAGCGTATGTTTTATCATACGGCAAAAAAAACACAAAAAAAAATGGATTTTTTTCGTATACTTCGATGATTTCATGCTTAGAGCAAGAACATAGTTCTGGGCATTAATGGGTTAAGGTTCCCTGTATCTATCTATTATAGATTCTTTGTAAAAGGCGATTTAGTGTTTTAAATGGCAATTACTTATGTACTAAAAATTTGGTTATATATAATAATAATAGTATAATATTTTATTAGACATTCAAAATTACAACAAAATTACAACAAAACAAAATTAGAATTAAACCACAAAATTTCATACGAACATAATTAAAAACGGATAGCAAGGTGGAATGTCTAAATGGAGGCAACGTCAGATTGGCAGCTGTATGAGCCGCCATCTGTTATTATTGTTACCCCCATCAGAGTACTCAAAACATAATAACACAGATGAGGCAGAATCAAGGTTGCATGAGTATAATATGGATATCTCAATTGACTTAAATAAATTTTAGGTTTTATATTTTATATCCTACATTCCTTAAGCAACTGACGCACTTTGGCCTTGAATTGAGACGGTTGCAAATTCAGTAGGGGTGCTGGTAAGGCATTCATCAAGTGTGATATTTGATAGGTAAAGCATCTTTTAAAAATTCGGTTTTATGTTGAGGAATCATAATAGCATGGCGATGCCTAACATTAATATTGTGTATGTCAGTGCGATATCTAATTTTATGATACAAGTAAGGAGGCGTACGATAAAAAATTAGTTTATGATAAAAACATAGACTATGAAATTTTCGACGAGTTGACATATCTAACCAATCCGCCCATTTCAAAGTATGACGTATGTGTTGATATTTTCGTATACCGTAAATAAAGCGGAGACACGAGTTTTGAACTTTCTGTATCCTTTTCATATCAGCAGCAAGCAAACAAGGGTGGTATATGACATCACAATAGTTGAAGTTAGAAAGTATAAGGACATCACACAAAAGCAATTTAGTTTTTTGATTTAGTATATGTCGATGTCGAAATAAGATCTTCAGCATTCCGTAAGACCTCCGTAATAGTTGTGAAATATGATTACTAAAGGTTAAAGCAGTATCGATGTAAAGTCCAAGACTTTTGATACAACGAACCACGGGTATGGGAGTACCATTAATAGTTATTTGTATGCTGTGATCTAAGATTCTCTTATTATGCGTGTCAAACACCAACACAGATGATTTACAAGGATTAAGTTTTAGAAAATGAGAGGTACTTTTTTCAACTAAGTGGTCTATATCAAACTGGATATTCTTGATAGCTTCATCAAGTTTGCAGGGAGGAAACGAATAAAACAACTGTGTGTCGTCAGCGTAGAGATGGAATTTACAATACTGTAGGTTATTATGAAGTTGCGATGTATAAATATTAAAAAGTATCGGTCCCAAAATTGAGCCCTGTGGAACTCCAGCAGATATCAACATGGAAGTTGAATAGGTATCCACCACCTTAACACATTGTGAGCGGTTAGACAAATAATTAGCAAACAGATTCAGTGCAACATTATCAAAACCTACAAAGTGTAGAATTGCTAACAGAATATGATGATTTAGCGTATCAAAGGCCTTACTGTAGTCCAACAAAACGACGATAGTGTTCTCTCCATTATCTCTAGATCTAACCACCTGATCGGTTAAGTCCAACAAAGTAGTTGCACAGCTGTAGTTTGGTCTGAAGCCGGATTGAAACTTAGGAAGTATGAACGAGGAATCCAAATACGTCTGCAATTGTGAGGCAACTAGTTTTTCAAATATCTTGGACAAGACTGGTAATATACTAATTGGTCGTAGATCATTATATACAGTTGGCGACGAATTTTTGGGTATAGGGATTACTAGAGACCTCTTCCAGGTATCTGGAAATGTGCCAGAAGTGATACACTCATTCATAATGTGTGTGTAAAAAGGTACAAGAAAGGGACAAGTCAATTTTATTAAATTTATATTAAGCTGATCAGGACCAGTCGCAGAAGTTTTAAAAGCATTAATTGCAGAAAACACATCATCTTCAGAGACTGTACGTAATTCCAGCAAGGATTGAACGGAATTTTTGCGATTAGTCGAATAATAATTTACTAGATCGGCGTCGAGAAAGAATGTACTATTTCCCTCGTTAATGAAGTGTTCGTTAATTTTATTAACGTCTCGAAGACTTTCAGGAACGGAGGTGTTACGACTCTCACCAGCAGTGTAGATGTTAAATTTTTTCAACATCTTCCACAGATCTTGTGAACTGCAAGTGCGCGCTTTATATTCAAAAAATGCTTTCTTCTCATGTCTTACTGCAGAGGTTGTAAAGTTCCGCAGTGTCTTGTAGTAATTCCAGTCGTTAGTGGAGGACGTTCGTTTATATTTGGCCAAAGCTTTGTTACGTAAATTAATAAGGAGTTTAATATTGTCAGTTATCCAGGGCTTCCAGGGTCTATTAGGACATGTTGTAATTATAGGAGCATGAATATCAAAGATATGCAACAGGCCCAAAGTTAAGAACTCTACCTTGTCATCAATGTTAGCAATATCAAAAATATACCTCCAGGGATAGTTTATTAAATCACCGTAAAATATTTCGTAATTGAAATATTTGAAATTTCGATAAGTAAAAGTATGTGAGACACGTTTCTGCGGCCGTAGAGCAAGAGTACAGAGAACAAGTTCGTGATCAGAGACCCCATGAACATCAATAACCTTACAATCAGCTACCATATCATGACTACTAATTAACACATAATCTATTAATGTTGATGAGAAGTCTGTCACCCGCGTAGGAGAATTTACGATTTGCTTCAAGTTTAATATCTCTAATAAATTAAACATTTGACGACTCATATTGCTGTCACTTAAAGCATCGACATTAAAGTCCCCCAAACAACATACTTCATCAGTAATAGTGATCAACTCGCTAACAATGTCCTCGAAAAGATTCAGAAAGTTATTAAAATTGGAATTGGGCGGTCTATATATGGCTCCCACAGAAAAGTTTTTTTGATTAGCATATACCTTTATCCACATATACTCAATGTCATTGCATACATGTTTATTTATAATAGAGTAGTTTAAGCGATTAGTAATATACATACCTATACCACCACCCCTACCCGGCCTAGACATGTGTTCGAACCGATAATTATCAATTTGGAGATTAGACACATCAAAATCGGGATTTAACCATGTTTCCGTTAAGATAAAAATGTCAAGTTTCCGATCAACAACCGTGTCTCTACAAAATCCCAAACGTGGAATTAGGGAGCGTATGTTTAAGTGCGCAATATTCATTAGAACTATGCAGAATTCAAAATCGCAGGGGATGCATTAAAGCATTAAAGTAACCTATGTAACCATAGAGATGCAACACAAGATTTATATAATTACAGGCGAAGTTTGACAAAATATGTGTTATGAGATATTATAAAAAACAAGAAAGGAATTAAATAAATGTTCCACCTTACTACCTTCAAACTAAATAAGCTGTCGAACTAAAGTATATGCAAACACAGAAAATATAAAAGTAAACCGAGATTAACCAAAAATGAGCTATTGCCCGCACAATCATATAACAATATTAAAAAAAAAGAAACAAGAGATAATAGTTGTTAGCAGCATTTCAACCATTCAAAATTACTAACAATAAAAAAAAAAAAACAATAATTAATATCAAACGTAAATTAATTGAATCATGTACCACTTGATAATAGAAAGCACTCTTAAGAAATAAGATTAATTACCAATAATGAGAAAAAGGAGATATCGGGGTAGCTTTGACATACTGATAATAATACAAAAGAAAACAAAGAAACTAATGATTCAAATATCACTCAAATTGATGTCCGTCACTTTCAATACATATGTAAATAAATTCTTGGTTGAAATGTTTTCAGCAGCCTTGAACTGCCAATTAGTATGCAGTCGTACGGTGCATAAATATGCCACGGCCGGTGAGCTCGCTTAACCATCCCATGTAGATTTATTTATGTATGCAAAGTGAAGGACATCAATTTGAGTCATATTTGAACCATTCGTTTCTATGTTTTCTTTTGTATTAAGTTTATAGTAAAAATTTGTATGTAATAAGATATGTATTGGTTAAGTTTTCTCTCGTTTCAAATAAATATAAAGCAACGTCCAATGCACCGCTGCCTTCATTTCGAGAATAAATGAGACAAAATTATGTAATACCTGAAATTATTATCATGTCAAAGCTGCCTTAATTTAACCAAATTTTTAGTACTTAATGGCGAATTAAAACACTAAATTAACTTCTACAAAGAAACTATAAGAGGTAGATATAGGGCACCTTAATAACATTTAAGAGAGAAATAAAATTAAAATCGAGTTACGATGTTAGATACAGGATGTTCTATTTAAAATAAGCAAGTTATTGAGCATTAATGATACCCACAGTTAGACGTAAGATTCTAACCATCTTGTTTAATTTTTAGAAAGCATCTTTACTTTAGCATCAGATGTAATGGTTTTGCTAATGAAACAATACAACTTATAACCCAAATACGTATAGCAGGTACTCATTCTAAATATTCATCTACATTTTCAAAAATGGTTAAATATCTCAGAAACTGTTGAACCTAGATATAGGAAATATAACAGCAACTTGTCTTTATTTAATCTGCGTAATCGAAATATGTAATAATATAAACGGTGTTCTATTTAAATGTTGATAACTTTGATGTGTAACTTTCTGTTGGAACAGCCTATATATTTCCAAATAATTTTAGAACGTGTTCCCATTGGACTTACACATACTCCAACAAAAAAATTTTAAATATGTGTTACCTTTTTTTTGTTTATCAACCGAGGCGAGTGTGGGGCTGTATAAGAACAGAATCGAAAAACTTTTATTTGTCACAGTAGATTTTCGAATTATTACCTTTACAGTTGTATACATAGTTGTATTCATCTTCGTTAACGTTTAGAATTTTTAGTTGTTGGCAGGTGTCTAGAATTTTTCACCAAAACTCAGCTTCTGCGTTGCATGGGCTTAAACAAGATCTTTCAAATAAAAGATCTTTCAAGTACTTACAACAATACAAATCCAAATCCGGATCTGGATTTGTATCTTATTGTACTTGAAAGATCTTATTGAAGCCCCTGCAATGCAGAAGATAAGTTTTGGCGGAAAATTCTAGACACATGCCAACAACTAAAAATTCTAAACGTTTACGAAGATGACTACAACTACGTGGTCTACTAGGTCCTCTCTAATCAATGCAGTTATATATACACTATGTCCCGGGATCGACGTATGAATAGGGCAAGGTGGCTAAAGAATGTTGAGATAAAATTTTATCTTCTGGGGTTCAACCCCGCTTGAATAGGAAGTTTTGTCATAATTTTAATTTCAAAAGATCGAGTATGTCTTGGAAATTTTCCAAAAAGTAATCTCTTTCCCTAGTAAAGTGTATGTTCTGTAGGGGATACGACAAAATGTTATTGTGAAAAATTGTTCAGAATGATATTTTCTTAAAGTTTGTGAAAGTTTAACAAAATTGGATAACTTTTATCTGTCAATTGGATATTAGGTAGTAAATCGAAAACTATGAAACAAAACATACCAACAGAGAAAAGTTGTTCGAAATGATGAATTATGTAAATGTGTAACACTTTAACAAGTTTGGTATTATTCTTGAAATTCACAGCATGCTTTGAATATGGAAAACTAATAACTTTTTGATAGTGTTATCAAGAATAGTTATTGCAATTAGTTGTAGTATTTTTTATGCTACAAAATTGATCTGAATTTATCACAATATATCGCAAAACATCACAAAAATTGCTGAAAAATGCTTACTATACCACAACAGATCTATATAATTAGAAGTACCTGTTCTCGCGGTTATTAAACTATTTAATGTGAACTTTCCGAGTACAGTATCCAGACTGGTGCAAAAATGTCTCATCATTTATAGTGTACATAGTATACCAAAAAGACGAGCAACTTTGACGAAATAATGTAAGTACATAAAGAGATTCAGTATGTCAATAGCTATATAGTTTTTAGTAACAAAAACTTCTAAGAAATCTTTCCAGAAAGATTCACTTTAGTAAATCACATTTGCAACGTATTTATAATAAGGTAAAACCATATAAAATTAGAATTTGTCACACGTTAGAAGAAAAGGATGAATGCCGAAGATCGGAGTTTTGTCTTACTTTGGGTGAAGATCGAAATTTCTATAAAAATATTATTTTCTCGGACGAATCGACTTTTATTACCAATCGTCAAATTATTCGATTATGTAACAAGTTCCAAACGATAGTTTAAAAAGGTAATGTCTGGTATTCTATATGTTACCATTATAGTTCAATTAGGCCAAATTTTATTGGGGGAAGACTTAACCAGTACAATTATTTAAATAGTTTGAGTTAGTTTGTAGACAAACTATATAAAACAAAAGAAAACTCGACGGTTATGCTTTCTACTCGACTATGCACGTATGTAAATGGTTGAATGAGCATTTTCTAGGATGGCCGATATCTGAGTGTATCGGCCATGTATTCGGATGTAATTATCATAGATTTTTACTTTTGAGGTAGAATAAAACAAAGTATACGCAAATAGGCTTCCAAATTAGGCAGAAATTTTCAAGAGCCGTATTAAAGAAACTTTAAATTTAATTTTCCCTAAGGAGATAAGACTAACATTCAGTGCATTCAGGACAAATAGTTAAATAAATGAAGAGCTTATTTAAAAAATAAATTTAATATAGATGTGCTGTTTTATAGTTTTAGATTTTATAAAAGTTCTTCGACTTTGTTAAAATTTTACAAACTTAAATAAATTATCCTTCTGAACAGCTTTTTAAAGTAACATTTTGTGGTATTTCAGGTATGCATTCAGGACAAATAGTTAAATAAATGAAGAGCTTATTTGAAAAATAAATTTAATATAGATGTGCTGTTTTATAGTTTTAGATTTTATAAAAGTTCTTCGACTTTGTTAAAATTTTACAAACTTAAATAAATTATCCTTCTGAACAGCTTTTTAAAGTAACATTTTGTGGTATTACACATATACTTTACTAGTGAAAAATTACTTTTTTGAAAATTTCTGAGGCATACTTGATTTCTTGAAACCATACCTTGATAAAACGATTCAGTATAAAGAACCCGAGCTTGAATGATACTTGGTGTTTGTATTACCTCTAACTAGGAGAAGAATTTTGGGATTTTTGGTGTTGATTTTGACAACAAACTTTTAATAATACCAATGTTTCGGACCTTTTATTTGTTTATAATACAAATATATACTGATGTATATCAGTATATATTTCATAAATTCAAACAAAACTCCAGAAACTTCACAAAAGTTTTAATTTACATATAAATGTATGCAATAATTATGTAAATTAAAACTTTTGTGAAGTTTTTGGAGTTTTGTTAGAATTTATGAATTGTTTCTTCACAACTTACATCATTTACTCGGTATATATTTGTATTATAAACAAATAAAAGGTCCGAAACATTGGCATTATTAAAAGTTTGTTGTCAAATTCGACATCAAAATACCCAGAATTCTTTTCTTAGTTAGAAGTAACACACGCACCTATATACAGAGTGCCCGAATTTCGTAGGGACAACACGGGTAACTTTTTTATTTGAAGACATAGAAAGACGGTTAAATTAGCAAAAAGGTGTAGATTAAAAAGCTCATTAAGAATCCATTTTCAAATTTTACTTGTCATGCTTCATTTGTTTCATATTGAAGAGAAACTGAAATCTTCTAATTGCTTTTATTTCCCATAACTTTTTTGTTATTTGAGATATTAAGATGCGGTTTGAAGCAGTTCACATTGTAATCTAAATACTTTTATTGACATTTAATAAAAAAAAATTATTTTGCGCAAATTTTTGGTAATCTCACCTAACCTCAAAATTTTAAATTGGAATCGTGCAATTTTTGTAGTTTTTTTTAAAGATTTTTTCTGAATGCAATCATGTATCGCATGATATGGACATTTTGTCAAAATTTGGAAAATTAAGCTTATCCTGATTACGGGCAGACATCACAACTTTTTGTTTATCGCGTTATCTGTGAAAACAACACGGCTGTCATTATACGAAGCTGTCAGAACTCAATAGTAGCACTCAGAAAAAAATTTCATAGTAGTAATCTTTTCATGGGGAAATTTAATTCACAAAAAAGTAATTCACGCGAACAGTATTTCATTAATAGGTACGCCACTGCGCAACATTTGACACCAAAATTAAGTGAAAATGAGATTATAAAACATTTTGCAAGACATTTTGATTTCGAAATTAATAAATCGGTCATTATACAAAATATTACTACTTTTAAAGAGTTTTGTGAGGTTCTTAGACAATACGATGATCTTGACAAACATAAATCAACACAACACACTCATACACAACACACTCACAATCACACAGAAGGTTATACGCCATATTACCGACAAAATTCTAACCAAAATTATAAAACAGGCAATTTTAACACACATTTCAACAGCAGAAACAGCAACTATCAACAAAATTCTCGTCCATATCAAGGTTACAATCGCCAAATTTTCCACAAAGCTCTAATTCACATCAAAATTACAGTCGTCACAATTATCAACAGAATTCTAATTTTAATCGAAACGACCACAATTCACATCAAAATTCAAATACACATAGACATTCTAATCAACAATCTGGAGTGAAAACTCACAACAATTCACAGCAACAACCAGAACACCGCAATCCATATATGAACATTCACACAACGTAAATGCATTGAACGTTATAGCTGACGTACACAATTCACAAGAAAAATTGAACTTTTTTATAAATAATTATTCTAAGTATACAGTAATCTCAGACAATGAACTATGAACATCCAAAATTTAAACAAGGACCAGAAAATTTTCAATGAAAACATTAGCATGGAAAATTGGATATTTGACATTAACAGCGTTGATAGATAGTGGATTAAGATTGTTAATAAATACGATGAGTGCATCACAAGTATTAAAATACTGTCACATAAAAAATGCAACACAGTTATGGGAAATGATTAAAAATAATATGGCAGGCAAAACTAAGGAGATTCAAATGAAATATATGACAGAATTGACAAGGTTAAACATGGTGGAAAATGAGACAGTAGATGAATATTTAAACCGAGTAGAAGAATTAAATGCAAAATGTTCGCAAGTGGGATGAATTATTACATTTTGCTATGTTAGGAGTTCGATCAGAATTTATTTTAACCACAAGAATTTTAGAATGTGATACTAACATAACATTAATTAAATTGAGAGACTACATGAAGAGAGATTGCGGAATGAGAAGAAAAAAGATAGTACAGCAAATAATGAGAATGTGTATTATTCAAAAGGAAAATACCATAAGAAGGCATCAGGAGAATTTACTAATTTAAATAAAAAATGTTTTAATTGTAATCGTAATGGACATACGGCAAAAAACTGTCATTTTAAAATCAAATGTCATAATTGTCAAGCATTTGGTCATATAGCAGTAAATTGTAGAAAAAACAAGAATTATAGATACAATGATAGAAATAAGACCACGAAAGATAGAAGGGAATCAACTTCAATGAGTTTCAACATAAATAGTGGAAGTGAAAATTAATTAGAGCATAACAGTTGTAAATGGCTATTGGATTCTGGAGCTACAAGTCATATGGCAATTAATAGAAGTCATTTTGTCAATTATGAGCAATGTAATATTGATATAGGATTAGCTGAGAAAGGTAAACAAATAGAAGCACATGGTATTGGGCAAATAGTATTAGATGATTCAGAAGATGTCGAACAAGTAAGGTTGATGAAAGTATTACATGTAGAAAAATTGGGTTGCAATTTATTAAGCGTGCCAAAAATAGTTGATCATGGACATAAAGTAATATTTACGAGAAATAAAGCAGAAATTCGCAGACAAGACAACAGCTTATTAATGTTAGCAAGAAGAGAAGGAGATAAATTTGTTTTGCAAGGTAATGTACAGCAAAACGATATTTTACAAATAGAAGAACTTAGTCGCTTATGGCATAAAAGATTAGGTCATGTAAGTTATGAGACAATAATTGAAATGCAACGTAAAAAATTAGTTGCTGGTTTAAATATGAAGAATGTAACCAAAATGAACTGTGATTCGTGTGTAAAAGGTAAAATGACCAAATTACCATATGAAACTGTTAGGGATAATCAAAGCTACAATATAATGGATTTATGGCATACAGATTTAATTGGGCCTATCAAACCCCAATCCAAAGGTGGAGCTTCATATGTTTTAACAGTAATAGATGACTTTAGTCGTCGCATATTTGTCAGACTTTTAAAAACTAAGGATCAAACAAAGAAGGAATTGATTAATTTGATAACTTACGAAGAACGTCAAACAAATAGAAAGCTAAAGAAGATAAGATCAGATAATGGAGGAGAATTCTTAGAAAAGAATTAGATAATTACTTTATCGAGAATGGAATCGATCATCAATTAACTACCGCATATTCACCAGCAAGTAATGGTGTAGCTGAAAGATATAACCGAACACTAATTGAGACTGTAAGAACTCTGCTAGACCAATCAAGATTACCAATGGATTTTTGGGGTGAATGTATACGAGCAGCAGCATACATTCGAAATTTATGTAAATCTAGTAAACATAATCAAATTCCAATGGAGGTATGGACTCAGAGAAAACAATCTGTGAAGAAATTAAAAGTATTTGGTTGTAAAACACATGTATTAATACAAAATGGCAAACGAAGTAAGTTAAAACCAAAAACAGAAGTAGGAATATTTGTAGGATATGCGAAACATGGATATAGAATTTATTATCCTAAACTAAATGCAGTTAAAAGAGTCAAACATGTAAAGTTCATTCATTGAAATTGAAGTGGGAGCGGAGTTATTAAACGAGAAAAATAAGACGAATACACCTATTTTATTATCCTATGGAGATGATTTTGTTAATTCTTCGTCTCAAAATAAAATATGTATTGGTTCTAAAGATAATCAGGAGGAGGAACAAGATCCACCTAGATTAAATACTGAATATGATGGATTCAATCGTAATGATACAGTAGTTAACACATCAAAAAACAAAGGACTTCAGCAGATTACAGATTAGCAGAATACGGAATGAAAAAAATCAAGAAAGTAGAAGATCAGAGAGAATTAAAGAAAAACAAAATAAAATGCAAACTCAAGATTCATTGAAATCTGAAGCAATATTAACACCTCAAACTTATGATGAAGCAATAAAAAGTCCTTAGCGTGACCAATGGATAGAAGCAATGAACGAAGAAATATCTTGCGTGAAAAGACATAATGTGTGGAAAGTCACAAAGTTACCGACAGGTGAGAGAAAAATGAAAAGCAAATGGATTTTTAGAATTAAACGAAATGCTGATGGAAATATTAATAAATACAAAGCACGTTTCGTAGCTGCAGGTTATAATCAACACCCAGGAATAGATTATAATGAAATTTTTTCATCTGTAATGAGAGCAGAAATATGGCGAGCATTGCTACATGTGGCAGCGAAGAAAAAAGTTCTGATAAAGCATCATGATGTTAAAGCAGCATATTTACATGGACAGCTAGATGAAGTCATATACATGCAACAACCACCAGGGTACGAAGAAGGAGAAATAGAAGATGTATGTATTCTAAATAAGAGCATTTATGGTTTGAAGCAGGCAGGAAGATGTTGGAATAAGAAATTGCATGAAATATTCATCAAATGTGGACTACAACAATCAAAATTAGACCCATGTTTGTATTATTTTATAAATGGCAATGATTATATGTATATTGGAATGTATGTTGACGACGCCATAACAATTACATCTAGTGATAAAATAGAAGAAGAGGTAGTTAAAAAAATACAAGAAGAAGTGGATCGGATAACAATAGGGGAGTTAAATTATGCATTTGGCATAGAAGTGGAGCAGAAGATAGGAGAAATTAAGCTACATCAACGGAAATATATCAATGAAACATTAGAGAAGTACAATATGACAGAATGTAATGTAGCGAAGTCACCTTTAGATACAAATCAAAAGTTAGATATCTATGAAGAAAGTGAAGAATTTAATTCTGTTAAGTACTAAGAGTTGATGGGAAAATTAATGTATCTAGTAACTAATTCCAGACCAGATATAAGCTATGCTTTGAGCGCTCTTTCACAGTACAACACCAAGCCAACAATTATGCATTACAATGCATTGAAGAGAGTGTTAAGATACTTGAAGGGTACCAAAGATATTTGCTTAATATACCACAATAAAGACGAAAATCTTCATTGTTACTCTGATGCATCTTGGGATAAAACGAAAGACGCAAAATCTTTTTCAGGGTATATGATAAGAAGAGGAAATTTCCCAATTCACTGGAAAAGCAAGAAACAAGAAACTGTAGCTATGTCAACAACAGAAAGTGAATTAATTGCATTAACTGATGGAGTAAAAGAATTGATGTGGGTGAAAGAATTGCTAGAAGAATTTAATGAAAAGGAGAGTAATATATCTACAGTGTACTGCGATAGTTTGAATGTAGTCAATATAATTCAAAGTGGAAATCAAAAGCTAAGAACAAAATATTTAAATCGCCGTTGTTATTATGTTAAAGAAATAATTCAAAAAAATAACTTACAAGTTGAACACGTTCCAGGAGAAGAAATGAAGGCTGATTTTTTGACGAAAGCTTTACCAGGTCCAACATTACATAATATTGTGATTGATATACTACCATCAACGAATTAATGTCCATTGGGGGAATGTTACCTGTATGACATGTAATTGTATTACATTAATTCATTGATAGTAGATCAAGTGTTTTTATGTTATGGTCCCAAACCATGTTTCACCAAACTGATTATTTAGCCAATCAGTAATCATTTGTGTGGAATGAGCAGGGCAGCCGTCCTGTTGAAAGAAGTGCGACTGTCGAATATTTAAAGGAAATTCGTCAACAAATCTGAATCCAGAATTTGTAGATAAGTTTGCTGATTTAATCTTCCTTCAATAAAGTGAGGTCCAATGATTCCCAGCTCGTATGACACGCCACGCCAAACATTCACTTTTCTAAAATACTGCCTTCTTGCATTTATTATGTAATGTGGGTTATTTCTGCTCCAATATCGGCAGTTTTGGGGTGATGGAACACCATTTGTGGTAAAAGTACATTCGTCAGAAAAAATTATTAGCTTCTGTAAGTTTCTGTTTTCTAACATTAGTTCTCCCAAAGATAAACAGAACAGTAATCGCCGTGCCTCGTCTTCTTATAGGAAACACTCCCTGTTGTGAGGAATCTCTTTATTAAACGCCAAACAGTACTTTTGTTAATTGCCGCATTTGGATATTTTGTACGAAATAAAGCAATAACCGTATTTAGAGATTTGTTGCCGGTTCCATAACACTGAATCACAAAAATTCTTTCTTCTAAGGTTAACATTGTTTATATGCATAAAACAGTTTAGAGAGCAGATTACGAATGATAAACTATTATTTGACAGACAAGTTTGACAGATTACTATCGTTAGGGAAACAATATTGTTATTCCATGGCACCATTAGAAATAAATGAATTAGTATGGGATTTCATAAAACATGGATGGCCAATCATTCTAAAAATTCACATACTTACGGCGAAAGCTTTTCATTCTGAAAAAGTTTGCTTACAATTAGTAACATTTTGGCTTATTATGAACGGGAAAGGTGCTTTGCCCTTACGGCTTATTGTTGGTACATTAGCTGAAGTTAATGTTTTAAATTCGTATTAATTAGATAGTAATTTGTTTATTTTAAACCAATAAATTGTATTACATAATCATTACGTTTGGATTATATTTATTCAAAATAAAAGAATAACAATATTGAAAAACAATTAATTTGAATGATTTCATCAAAGTAGGCCGATTGTTTTGACAATTTGCATGTAGCCATAGCTTTTCATTCTAAATAACTTTCTTTAGTAATATTTTGACGTACTATGAATGGGAGAGGTACTTTACCTGCAACGAAAATAGTTTTACCTTCACTGTCAACGCCGACTTGTTTTTCAAACCATGAAACCAATAAATAATAATTTAAATCGAAAATTATGTCTCATTTATAAGAGTCGTTTCACCTATCCGGGGACACACTGTATACATAGATAGAAATAGTTTCAATAATTGTTGTCAACTTGGAAAAACTCCTCCCTGCAATCGAATCTCAGTTGAATAAATAATTGTAGAGTGTGGATCCGTGCAATTTCACTAACAGCTCCCCCCATTAAATTCTCAAATATTTACATACTCCTAAAACCATCGTAAGGACTAGGATACTCGTATATTAAAGGCTATACAGGAAAATCGTCGGCCGTTGAATGTTCACTGTCTGATTAAGTCTGCAACTAATTTAAAAATCACGTTAAGTGAAACAATTTGCCCTCCTTATCGTCGTCAGATAAATGTGATTAAAAGCCGTAAATGTTGTATTGGCGATGAGATCGTAAGGTGGTTGTTAAAATTTTTAAACGCGATTAAGTTAATTGAATCTTACGTCCCATTATTGTCTACATTTTCGTCTTGAATATAA
The DNA here is from genome assembly GCA_023690525.1 of Holotrichia oblita. Lineage (NCBI taxonomy): Eukaryota > Metazoa > Arthropoda > Insecta > Coleoptera > Scarabaeidae > Holotrichia > Holotrichia oblita. The sequence continues at coordinate 601,990 of CM043022.1, forward strand.
GTAGGGGACGGTGGTAGGGGGTAATACATAGCGAAGTGAAACACTAAAGCTTCGGAATATAGAATAAAGGTAGAAGAAGGCCAAGCAAATTTCAAAACTTTGATTATAAAAAAACATGTACCTGAACAAGTTCTGATTACTGATTACCCCTTCACTGAGCTTCAGCAAGGACTCGACGATATTCCAGGCTGAAGTTGCAGCGATTCACCACTGTGTCAGAGAAGTAGATAGATGGCCCGAACCAAGTAAAAGTGTCGTTATTTACTCTGACAGTCAGGCAGCACTTAAAGCGATCAGTTTCGCAAGTGCTGACTCAAAACTGGTTTTGGGATTGCGTAAGAGCCCTAAATGAGGTGGGTACAAAAAGGGCAATGGCAAGGAAACGAGGTGGCCAGCCGAGGTTCGTCTTTTTTCACAGGCCTTTCATAGGAGCTGGCCCTTCCTCCGCAAATGAAAAAGTCCATCTACGAATGGACATATAACAGGTTCAAGGAATGGTGGAAAAGATCACCAGGACAAAGACAGGCAAAGGAGTTCCTATAGGAACACAGGCCTGACATTACTGAGGACCTACGGAGTAAAGACAGAAAGACTGTCAAAGTGATAGTAGGTCTGTTGACAGGTCATTACAGACTGAATAAGCATATGTTTAACATCGGCCTGGCAGATGATGCTCCTTGCAGATTCTGTTAAGAGGAGGAAGAAACCCTAGTTCATGTTTTGTGCCACTGCGATGGCCTATCGAGGACAAGGTTTCTAGCAATGGGCGTAGAGAACCCCACAACTAACGGCTACATAAAAGAGCCGCTCTCAAAAATGAGAGACCTAATTAAGAAGGCAAAATTAGGGAGCGTCCTCTAGTGTAAAAGGAGATTACAGTAAACTTGCAAACGTCGCGGTGAAACAGCTTCGCATGGCCACCCCATTTCTAATCTAAATCTAAATGTAGTTAACTTTGCCAATGCTATGGTCTGGGCGAAGATCCCAATGTTACACATTTAAAAAATGTCAATGAATTAATAGCAGTTTGTATCTTTATTTTGTATTTAAGGAAGGTATGGAAGTTAGCGCTGGAGAGCCCAAAGCAACAAGGACCATCGAGGACGCATCCGAGATCATCTAACACCAATCAAGGAGAAGCATCGGATACGGATCAGAGAACGATAACGGACTGGAACGAATACGCATCACTGGAGCGGAACAGGGACTGGGTATATAACGAGGAGCAGAAGACATCAACATCAGTCTTTAGAGAACTTCTGAAGAAGCTGACAGTATGATCAGCGAAACGTCAAGCCGTGAAAGCCTACATTCGAAGATTGGAATGTGTTTAAAAAATTGTTTCCATCTGCTAAAATTGAATTATTTTTAAATGTTGGTAGTTTATTATGATGGCTCATAGAGAACTCTTTTGAATTATTAATAATTTTGAAAAAAATGTTTTTCGAAGATATGTCAACGTTAACCGGTTTCACCTTAGGAGAAACGTCGGAAGAGTGGAAACTGGTCGAACATATCAAAAGTATAGAAAATGCTGAAGTGTAGAAAATTCCGAACATTAAAGACACTGAAGAATGAAGAAAAATTACATAAGTATTTAAGTGAATTTGCTTCTTCGCATAGAATGATTTGCAACCTTCAAAAGTGGTCATATGACCACGGATGATGGTGAACGTCCTAGGCCTTCAGAAACAGTAACTACTGAAGAAATGATATGTAAAGTCCGTGCTATTGCAAAAGACGATGGCCGGGTGAAAGTGTGCAAGATACCTAATGCAGTATACATTTCAACCGAACGGTTGCACAATATTCTACACGAACATTTACATTTAGCGCTCCGGTTGACGGGTGAATTCAGAATCACACCATTCGACGGGTTGGGTCACTCAGACACAAACTGTGTTTTATTTTTTTCTATTTATTCTTTTTTTTATATTTATTAAAAAAAAAGTTACATGTAATGCAAATTTTCAAAAGAAATTATAAATTGAAAAAGCGGAAACGACAATAACAATAACCTATAGTCATTTGTACAGTATATGGCTGAGTAAGTGTAATTTGACGCACAAAATATTGAATCCAAAATTTTGTTAATCAAATTTTGCCGCACAGTCAGCGCAGCATGGTTTTTTGTCCAAGCAAATACGGGAACCACAAGAATAATTTTTGGTCCTTGCAGAATTTGCATCTTCCTCAAGCAGTTGAAGTCGTTGGTCGGGGCTCTTCTCACTTCAGAACTTAGCCGCTGATAGCCTTACATTCCGTAATAGATTTGACATATTCGCTCGTAGTTTCATGATTTCTATCACTAAGTCTTTGCCCAAATTTTCCAAAAATAGTCGTCTGCTTTTTGAAAATTCTCTATTCCTCTTATTTATAATGAATGCTGTTTGCTAACATGTAAGTTAGGAAGGTACCAAACTGCTAAAGAAATTTAAAAAATTATTTGAAAAATTACAACAAGAAAACGATTTGCCTGGGCTTCACAGACCCAGCCCGTCAACCGGAGGGTTAAAAAAGTTAACCGCAAGAATACGCCAGAAACTAAATCACCATCAAAGCGATGGACTTCTCCCGAAGAACGTGCTCCAAAAAAGGCAAAAACCAATAAGGTTATGACTACCATCTTTTGGTATCGCCAAGGCGTAATTTTTTTATTGACTACTTAGAGAAGGGAAGCACAATAACTGGCCAATATTATGCTAATTTACTGGCGTATTTCGATAGGGAATTAAAGAAGAATCGAACTCGTTTATTTAAAAAGAAAATTTTGTTCCATCAAGATCATTCGTCCGCCATTGCATCCGCTAAATTCATAGAATTGGGTTACGAATTGCTGTCACATCCTCCATATTCACCAGATCTGGCTCCGTCGGACTTCTTCTTGTTCTCAAATTTGGTTTTAAAAAATTGGAAAGCCTGTATTATTAAAGTGACTTTCCCGTCAAACAACCCTCGTACAAATCAACCGCAATGCAGTACTATCCAAGTAGTTTATAGAGTACTATCCAATTATGTGATTAAAATAGAAAATTAAAGAAAAAATATTAATTTGCAACAATTTTGCTTTGTTAAAAAAAAGCACTCAAACCTCAATCTTCAAATTTGCATCTATAAAAATCGAAAGTGGCACCCTCTCGTACTAGCAGAAGGTATCTACGCGAGCGCAAGCGTGCTTTTTAAGCATCGATTTTCGAAAAGGTTTCGCGAGAGAACGCTTCAGTTGTTTTTGCGCCTTAGAGTACAGAGCACGCAACACTCTTGTCGCAACTGCATTGTTGGTACATCGCTTACTCGGCTCACGGGGAAATTATGGTTCGTATATTGTACACCTATTTTGTTTATTTATATTTTTTGCACATATCTACCTAACAAAATTTAAATCGAATTGCTTTCAGTATGGATTTGTAAACTATGCTTTAGAACTGCTGGTTATAAAAACATTTGGCGAAGAAATTTGGGAAAAGATAAAGTAAGTGTGTGTTTATTTTTGTGTGCGTAATTTTTAATCCCGGTTGTAATTTATTTTGTCTAGATAAGGATTTTGTTTCAAATTTAAAAACTCGATTAATAAAATGCGTCGTCGATTCGTATTAAAAAAGAAATCAAACTTTTCAGGAAAGATGCGGAAGTCCAAATGGAAGGTATGTTCCTCGTACGTCAAATTTACGAAGACGAAATCACGTACAACTTAATATCATCAGCTGTAGATATCTTGCGTAAGCACCATAACATTAAATAACATAATTCAATCAAACTCCACAATTTTTTTTGTTTTTCAGAAATACCAGCTACCGCGATTTTGGAGCTTTTCGGAAACGCTTTTTTCGAATTCTGTCAAGATTCCGGTTACGACAAGATATTGCAAGTATTAGGGGCTACCCCGCGCGATTTCTTACAGGTAAGATACTAAAATAAATCGCCTGTCATATGAGTAATAAACGTCTTTTAATTGAGTTATGCAAAGCTATAAAAGCAATACAATATCGCAATTAAATTACAATGTATAGTAGTAATCGTTTTAATTACACTACACTTAATAGAATTAAATCCTTCCTCAGAATCTAGATGCTCTGCACGATCATTTAGGTACCCTTTACCCCGGAATGAAAGCTCCGTCTTTCCGGTGTACGGAACGACCTGAAGATGGCGCCCTAGTCCTGCATTACTATTCCGATCGTCCAGGATTGGAATATATCGTTATTGGTATCGTGAAGGTTGGCGTATTTGATGTCTTTTTTCTATTACTAGATTATCGATCGATTTCTTCCAGGCTGTCGCCAGTAAATTGCACGGGACTGAGGTAGACGTGCAGATATTGAAAACTAAAAATGACGTCGATCATATTCAATTCCTCATTACGGAGAAATCGGCTCCGGAGAAGCAGCAACTTCCGGAGATCGCTGAAATTGAAACGTTATCTCTCGGTAAGTGTTATCGTTATTTGTTTTCGCATTTTAAAATTTTAAATTTGGATTTCGAGTGTGAATATGATGTCATATTTTAGTGATTATTTTAACGAACAACGTGACGTCAGATTATGTCATTTGTTGATGTCCTAATAATGACACAATTTAATGTACATATAAGTAACGTCCAAAGCAAATTTTATTGCCTGCGTAATTGTAAAATCTTTCGCTAGATGACCAAAAATTAAGGATTTCTACATGTCCAGGTATGCTTCTTTTTGATGCTTTTCCAGATATCAGAAATTATCAGAACTTATTCCTGTTAAGCATCTAGTTACTGTCTGAACTGCAGTTGTAAGATTATTTTTGTTTAACATGGCGCTACTTCTTGTTCTAAAGAAGCTGCTATTGACGTTCTGATTAAAATATAAGACCCTCTTTTGTTGCGTTGATATCTAGCATTTTTACGAAGGAAAGCTGCATGAAGGGATGTGGCAGAATTTATTCCGATGTAACCATATCAACATTGGATTGATTCCAAATATCTTCACGAGATAATGGTGCAATTATTTTATTTTTAAACAAAACAACAAATAAACTTAATAAATGGTTTTAGACATGGTGTAAGAAGTCTTTTGACTTGTGTTGTGTTTAGTTACCGGCACAGCTAATACGTCAAAATCGGAAAAATATTATTCGGATGCATTTCCAGAAACGTCTTCCCTGAGGCACTAAAGATTGCCAAGGTTGTGCCTGTCTTCAAAAAAGGAGATAAACAGCTTGTGAATAACTATCGTCCAATATCTGTTCTATCTTGTTTTGCTAAAATTTTTGAAAAAATAATGTATGCTCGGTTATCTAAATATCTACAGGAGAATTCTCTGCTAGCCACTAGTCAGTTTGGATTTAGGAATTCATGTTCTACCAAGGCCTTTTCAAGGCTCTAAAGCATATTTATAAACTGTTAGATGATGGTCGGGTGGTGACTGGCCTGTTTTTTGATCTGAGTCAGGCATTTGATAGGGTTAACCATGAGGTACTGCTTCAGAAGTTGTCCGTGTACGGGATTAGGGGTGTGGGTCTACAGTGGTTTGGGTCTTACTTGAGAAATCGTAAGCAAATTGTATCAATAGGAAGTACAGTTCCGACGTCTTTGGCAACTAGTGTCACACGGGGTGTTCCTCAAGGATCCACTCTCGGTCCACTGCTATTTTTAATTTATGTTAATGACCTGCATATGAGCTTCAACATATTTACCAGTTCGCGGATGATACTACTGTCATAGCATCGGGTTCAGACATTGAACAAGTGAGTAATGTTGGAAACATCTACGCTGAGAGCATGTTACAGTGGTGCAATATGAATGACTTAAGAGTGAATCAATCCAAAACCAGTCTGATACCCTTTTCATCTTCAAGACATGTTCATGACATCTGGGAAGGGGGTGTTTAGACCATATGGTTTTATTGTTTTTTCCAATAAATATTGGTCCATGATACGATACTATATCGTTCGTATCGGAGTCTGAAATTTCTTGTTCTGATTCATCTTCAGTTAGGCACTCTGACAAAAGACTTCCCAGATTTGTTTGTTCTTTTTCCCATGACCACATCTAAATCATATTTATTTATTATAAACATTTTGTTAAACAAAATATATTCATTTTATTTATTTTTTATATTTATTGACGACCTCCGAAAGGTTAAATAATATTTCAATAGCAATATTTCTGAAACTGTTGCAAATACTATTAAAATTGAAAGTCAACTTGAATGATCCAAATACGTCCACATCCACAGGCTGAAGATTATAGCTGCAGTGGGTGATTTTTGTTGTCACAAGCCACAAGCTCTCAGAAGTTCCTCGTCACTAGAAAACCGCTTCCCTTTCAGCTTCATTTTCACATTTAGGAAGAGCGAAAACTCGCACGGAGCAAGGTCTGGATTTGTAAAGAGGATGCTGAAGAAATGTCAATCCTGTAGTGGTTTGCAAGCTCTTTAGACTTTAAGCGCAGATTCTTCAACGATTTGCTGACTTCAACCAAGCACTTTTTTGTGTACCATTGTGCACTGTATGTTTAACTATGTTTTGTATGTCCAAGACGATCAGTTCCACGATTCCAGTGGATTTGAAAAATCTTTTGACAGCTGTGCTTACCATCACCTGACCCAGACTCTGTTTTGAGTCTTGGTCGTCACATCATGATAGTATAATCAAGTCTTGTCACCTATCACGATGTTGTTCACAAGTCGTGTCATCTGCTCTTCAATTAATGTAAGCGACACCCAAACACAACAAAGTTTCTTCACATGCGAATCATCATGCAGAATCGAACGAATTGCCTGTGCATTTAGACCTAAGATAAGTTTTTGTTGAGTATTGTCGACACAGCAGTAAGGTTTTCTTCCGTCACTAGCGTTCATGGCCTTCCCGATGTTTCAGCGTCATCTAGAGTGAAATGTCTCCTTTGGAACTCTTTGTAGCACCTGAATCTAGTTATAGGATGTGAACTATAGCCAAGGTGGAATTTTTTGTCCTTAGACCTTTTTTTATCCATAATGTCAGGCCTTTCATGCCTGTGATGAAATTGAAATTTATTTATCACCAGTGGTTAATAGACAGACCCAGCAAAAGGAATTTTGCTGAAGTCAGGTGTAGGGAGGGATTTGTGAGAGGGACCACATGCTCGTCTTGAGAAAGTCTAGGCATGGGCAATAAGATGTTGAACAACCAATCCAATGCATGGCTAACCCTGGGCGGTGGACGATCTTGGGGTTCAACAACCATCTGCAACAGAGGCTTAGTTGTCTGCATCGCTCTGTTTAGAGTAAAACGCGCCATAGCGTCATATTACAACACATTGCATTAAAAATTTGGGATTTTCAACGGATGACCTTCCATGTTTTACAAAAGGCTGCAGAATCGAAAAAAAACTTGCAGTTGTTTAGTCAGTCACTTCTAGATGGTGCATTTGTTAACTTGACATGTAGGTTTTAAAATGCACTTTAGGGGAAATAAAAAAAATGTTCCAGTATCTTTTATTATTTCTACAAGAGATGCAAGAATACCACGGTCTTCTGATGTCATTCGATAGACATTTTATGTTCCATTTCTGACCAAAACTTTTAGACATTCTCTTGTATTAAATTGTTAATTAATGTTTGCGAATTAAAAATGTCTTTCTGCTTGTAATGAATTACCGAATGCGGTTAAAAAAAATAATTATTTCTTATTATAATTTTTTATTTCTAGAGCCAAAGGTGAGCGCCGCCACATTCTGTCGGATCTTCCCGTTCCACATAATGTTCGATAGGAGTCTAAAAATAGTCCAAACTGGTTATTCCGTTGCTAGAGTCATCCCGAAAGTCACATCGCCGAATTGCAAGGTCACCGATATCTTGGATCCGGTAAAGTTACTTTTGTTTCAACTCCGCATCTCTTTCTCCGCTTAAAGAACACGAAAAAAACAATCGTTTTACGTAAAAGCCAGGTAGATTTTTTGCAGCACCTCTTCATCTGTAGTAGTGAGAGATTTTATTCCGGCGATTCCCACGTAAAACATTGAGACCTGTGTTTACTATCGCAGGATGTTTACTTACGATGTTTATAAAAGTAAACGTTTATTGGGCTCTTAAATTGAATTAAATTTAAACAAAAAACCACTCTACTTAATACATATATAAGAATTTTAAACAACAAACATTGTTTTAAACAGGTGCGACCGCATCTGGAATTCACCTTCGCGAATATCCTTTCCCACATAAACACTATATACGTATTGAAGACACGTCCAGATGTGATGTGCGTTGATACCCAGCCTGAATATAGAAGCTTACGTTTAAAGGGTCAGATGCTCTACGTACCAGAAACCGATCTTGTAATTTTCCTTTGTTACCCGAGCGTTATGAATTTGGATGATCTCACCAGGTATACTCACATTCCGGCTATTCTCATTCTTTACACTTTACAATCTTCCTTTCGTTCGATTGTTTTTTTTTTTTTAGGAGAGGATTATTCATCAGCGATATACCGATACACGATGCCACTAGGGATTTAGTGCTCATGTCCGAACAGTTCGAGGCTGATTACAAGCTGACGAGGAATTTAGAAATATTAACGGACAAGCTGCAACAAACTTATCGGGAATTGGATAGTGAGAAGAAGAAAACTGATAGGTTTGTATCAATTGTTTATGTTTGTAGACATTATTTTACATTAATTTCTTTATAGGTAAGAGCGACTTTGTAATTTGCTTTAACAACTTCAAGACTTCAGATCAAACAATGAGGGTTTCGTTTTCTAGTTTGACAGCTGTCAGAAATTGTTAGATGTCAAATGTATTTTGTCAGTAAAAAATTTTTTACAATGTGACACTCTAAAATATTGTCAACAAAGTGTCAGTTGTATTTTCATAGCTACAATTGTCAAATCTAAACATGTCCTTTTACTGTCGAACATATTTTGGCAGCTGCACCTATTTTCATACCAAAAAGCAACCGTTTTCGCAATTTCACGTCCGTCAAATCTGGCAAAAATATGGTTTGTACTATTTACCGGAAATAGTTTGACAGTTGCTCCTGTTAAAACTGTAAAATGTTACCGTTTTCTTTCGGTAACAGCTGCCAAATATATTCTAGTTGTACCACCCCCCTCCGCCGCCCCCAAACTCAAAAAATGGCAATATTTTGTTCACCTTACGCTGTCACATGTATTTTGACAGTTATAATTGTCAAATCTGACAAACGTATTGCGAACGAGAGCTTTTTACAATCTCACAGCTTTCAAAAATATTTAGTGATCTATAACAATTAGAAATGGTAAAAAAATATCTTTTTAGAACTGTTAGATGTACATATTATGACAGATAGAATTGTCAATTCTAAAAAACAAGTAATATTTTGACACTTACTCCCATTAAAACCAAAAAAAGCTGTATAACTGTTAGCCTAAATAAATTACAGAACTAAAAGGTTATATAGTTCCATAGACATTGTAAAAATTAAATAATTTCACAGCTGTCACATGCATTTTGACAGGTATACTCATCAAATCTAACATATTTTTATAATTTAGGAATTGTCAGACGTGTTTAATAGTAGAATTGTAAAAAATATGTTTTTTTTTGCATGTACGGTATCGATTTTGACAGCTAGAATCGTCAAATCTGTCAAAAAATTACGGTTTTCGGAAGCTATCAGAACCATTGAAATAAAAGCTCCTATAGTCTCATGGCTTCTAATATAACTCTTATAAATATTAAGGTAGACAGGTACACACGTCAAATCTGACATATTTACGGTTTTTATAATTTAGTAACAGTCAGACGTTTTTGATGGTAGCTACACACAGAATTGTAAAAATATATTTTATTGTGCAAGTGCCGTATGTATTTTGAGAGCTACAATCGTCAAATCTGTCGAAGAAAAATACGGTTTTCGCAATTTGACAGCTATCAGAACCATTGAAATAAAATAAATTAAATAATTTCACAGCTGTCACATGCAGTTTGACAGGTACAATTGTCAAATCTGACATATCTACTTTTTCAGTAATTTAGGAATTTTCAGACGTTTTTAATGATTACTACCCTCTACTACACTAGAATTGTAAAAAATATCTTTTATTTTGCATGTACCGTACCTACGTATTTTGACAGCTATAATCTGTGAAATCTGTCAAAAAAATAGGGTTTTTGCAATTTGACAGTACCGGAACCATTGAAATAAAAGCTTCTATAGTTTCGTAGCATTTAGAAAAACTCATCGTCATTATAGAAATTAAATAATTTCGCAGCTGTCACATGCAATTTGACAGGTACAATTGTCAAATCTGACATATGTAGAGACGGTTTTAATAATTTAGCAATTTTCAGACGTTTTTACTACACTCAGAACTGTAAAAAAAATATCTTTTATTTTACATGTGTCATGTATTTTGACAGTTACAATCGTTAAATCTGTCAAAAAAATGCGATTTTTGCAATTTGACAGCTATCAAAACCATTGAAATAAATGCTCCTACAGTTTCATAGCATCTAAAATATTTGTTTTTAAATATTAATTAATTAATAATTTGACAGCTGTCACATGCTTGTGACCGGTACAATTGTCAAATCTGACATATGTAGAGACGGTTTTAATAATTTAGCAATTTTCAGACGTTTTTACTACACTCAGAACTGTAAAAAAAATATCTTTTATTTTACATGTGTCATGTATTTTGACAGTTACAATCGTTAAATCTGTCAAAAAAATACGATTTTTGCAATTTGACAGCTATCAAAACCATTGAAATAAATGCTCCTACAGTTTAATAGCATCTAAAATAATTGTTTAAATATTAAATAATTTCACAGCTGTCACATGCTTGTGACCGGTACAATTGTCAAATCTGACATATATACTGTGTTAATAATTTAGCAATTGTCAGACGTTTTTGATGGTTACTACAATCAGAATTGTAACAAGAAATATATTTTATTTTACATGTGTCATGTATTTTGACAGTTACAATCGTTAAATCTGTCAAAAGAGTACCGATTTTTTGCAATTTCACAGCTATTATAATCGTTGATACTGCGAAACAAATCTGTCAACAAACGTATTTAGATATATTTTAGCTGCTATAGATGTGTTTTGACAGATACAATTATCACGTCTGAAAAACGCGGGCACCGTTTTCACTATTTTGCTGTCGTCAGAAATGTTTTAACAGTTAAAACCAGTAGAGTACTGTTTTTTACATTTTGACAGTTATTTTTTCACAACTGTCACGTATATTTTGACAGTTACAATTATCAAATCTCACATAATTACTGTTTTCCTAATTTTAAGGTTATTTATTACAGAATTGTAACAATCCAGATGAAGTTTAAAAGCTACAATTGTCAAACTTGACAAAAATTATTGTGTTTGACATCTGACAACTTTCAAGAACATATTTGGACGGTCATAAATAGCAAGACTTGTAAAAAAAAATTGGTGGTGAAGCTGTTAGATATATTTTGACAGATATAATTGCCAGTTCTGAAAGAGATAGTTACAGTTGTTACTATTTAACAGTTGTCAACCATTTCTTAACTGTTTTCTAGAATACAAATCGTTTTTTGTCGTGCTAGCTTTTGATTATCTTCTTTCTTAGTTAATACTATACTGTTTTAACCGCTATTTCTACCGTTTTCTTAGTTGCGATATTAGAACCTATAAAATATGTTCCGTTAAAAAAAGAACTTGTTCTGTATGTGGTACAACAAGCGTGGAAGAACTCCAAACGAAATATTGCTTGCAATGAAAACATAAGTTTGGTAGATAGGATCTTATTAATGTAGGTACATTTCTGTTATTATTCTACTTGCAATTTCCATATGGTTTGAAACGTTTCAAACGAGACATTCTCTAATAACAGGTGCATTAAACAAGCAAAAATAATCAAAATCTACATTCGAAAACACTTTCTAGTGAACGTATACAAACACATATCCACATATGTACGTTATTTTAAATACATAATATATCCACGCGGGTACACTTTCGCAATCCGCCAAACATTTTTTGCACGTTCTTTTCTATATACCTGACCGAATATCGTGCCGTAACCTACACTAAAGAAACATTTTAAATTGTTCGCAGGTTGTTGTATTCGGTCCTGCCGATAAGTGTGGCGAATGAATTGCGACACAAGAGACCGGTACCAGCTAAACGTTACGATTGTGTTACACTTCTGTTCTCCGGTATAGTTGGATTTGCTAAGTATTGTGCCACTCATTCGGACTCGAAAGGTGTTATGATTATTGTTAACCTCCTGAATCAACTGTATACAGAATTCGATGTCCTCACCGATCATAAACGGAACCCGAATATATACAAGGTAGGTATAATGTTCAAATGAAGAAAATTGTATTCGTTTTCTCTTTTAAATGTTAATAAGTTTTGTTTAATTGCCAGAATTTATTGAAAATGGAAAAATAAATGAATATGATTGCATCCAACGAAGTCCTTTGCCTTTCAAAGCTGGATTTATAATCTTTCAGACTTCTTAACTTTTTAAGAATAATTTATGGTATTTTTAACGGTAATTTTATGGTATAGATTGACATAGGCTTTGGAACCGACCTACTGAAGTGTTGTTGTCGGGCATGACTGGCAGCAACACATTTACACAGAATGTGTTCTGCCGTCTCTACATCTTATTGACATAGTCGGCAGATTTGATCTTCAGCTTTTATGAGCTTATGTAGGTGGTACTTCAGTGCCAGATGACCTGTCAGAAACCTTGCAAGCAGTCTAAGGTCTCCTTTGCCTGTGTTGTCTTAGGCCATCCTGATAACAGTGCTTTTGGCCTGGCGTATTTTGCCTGTGGGAGGTCTTTCTGTTGACCTCCCATTTGTTAACTGCTTGCTTTAGGTGGCTCTTTTGCAGTCCACAACAAGGATAAGGTCCAACGAAAGATATTTTCGCTGCGTCTTTGCAAGCTTATCTCCCTTTTCGTTCTCTTCGATCTCTTGATGGCTTGGGACCCATTGAAGAGGTTCACCAAAAGCCCACTTACTTCGGCTTTCGATGAGCACTTTGTAGGGTTCGTCGAAGTTGTATTGCATAGGGATCTTCTCCTTTGCAATGTGAATTAGGTAGTTGATGATGGAATCTTCAAGGATTTTAAGGTGTCCTCTAATGTCTCCAGGTTTTAATCCCTTAGGTCTATTCGAAGATCGGGCATCTCTTGCACCTCAGCGTAGTGTCAATTTTTTGAGTTGTCAGATAGAATTTCTACCAATTCGTTTACCTTATTCGTTTATTTCGAAATATTAAAAATTGTTCCAGGTTAGTCCGATTTAGAAAGAAGGTGGACCATTGAAATTTCGTTTTTCCTTAATTATTTCGTAGCGGAAATCCCAAACTTTGAAACTTTTGAAATCGAAACTCACATAATCCAAAAGACATAACGAAAAAATTGTAATTTGGCTAAAGCAGTGGGAAAAATTTACAACCTTATCAGAAAATAATCTTCCTTATTAAAAACAGATTTGCGAAGCAATGCACGGACTACTATTATTATTTTATTTGCTTCTCTTTTAGGTCAACATTCACTGCAACATGTTTTCCATGTTCTTATTTTAATGCATCTGATAAAGTACCCTTTAATACACAATCTACTTCATTCGGCCGGATTTACGTAAACGTACGCGCATAATAAATACTAATCTGACTATATAGAATATGGACAATTCTCCTACTAACACGTTAACCTAAAATTATTCATATTTATCTATTTAAACTTGCCGTGTAACGGTTAGAGGAATATCCGTATCATTATTTAACGCTGCTACGTTGGTATTTTACTGAATAATACGGGCTTTCTGTAGGAAGTAAGTTGTAAAATTTAAATAATGTTAATTGACATCAATAATACATCACACTAGGTAGGGACTATAATGTATAATTGCGCAATAAAGATAAATGAAGCTCTTATACTGAATAGAATATGTTGTAGTGTAGTATAAAAAATTTTATTTTTATTTTTAATTCATATAAGGTATCTGGTGCAATTAGTTGCGATTTTAATAGAGATTGCGTGAAAGCAACGCAGAGTTAAAAGAGAAAAGTGTTAATGAAAATTGCATTATAAACTAGAAGTGTCTGTTTGATATTTGAAGAGAAAGTATGAGTGATATCTCTGTGTAATGACAGGTATTTTTATTGTAGACGCACTAGACACCTTGAACAATGATATAATAAAAATTAAGACAAGTATGTAGTAGGAGTACGTTTTAAAAAGCTACTATGAACTAAGAAATTAACTTTATCCAGTATCCAGTTTACTTAACATTGAAAGTTGTTTTACGAACTTTCTGCGAAATGTTAAGGTTAAAATCTCTCATGACGTACTGGAAATAAAGCTGTACAAAGAACACTTGCACCTATAATTTGGAACCTAACTCACGACCACCCGATTCTGCCTGTAATTGACGTTAATTCAAACTCTTACGATGATACATATGTCGCAGGGAGATGATAAAAACGGAGATTTGATCAAATCCCTAAGCTAGATGATCAATTCACGGAAGATGTTAAAATAACAACTCTGTTGGGTGATTTCCCTAAAGAAAGTACGTGATTTGATCAAAGCCCTTAACTGTTTTAGTGAAAAGATTAAATAATATTGTTTAGATATTAAAAGTATTTAGTAAACCGTTATTAAATGTAGTGTAGGTAATACAACAATAGTCATTGAAACAAATTATTTATTCGAAACTAATTAACAAAAGAAATAGGTACTTAAGCTGATATTTTTAAAAACAACAAGGATATTTTTAGTGAACGTTTAAAAAGTTTTAGTGAATGTAATTAATAAATAATAATGTTCATGCATTTTTATTAAAACACGTTGTTGATTTGTGGCATCTCGAGTTACAAAGTACGTTACTTTTTTTACAGACACATCTTTTGTTTTACATTGTATTTTGGATTGTTCACAGGAACACTTCTTAAATCCTTGACCTCCAAATAAGGATAATTTTCCTGCAATCTCACGCAGACTTAGGTTAGTCCGTGGAACTGTTTCGGTAAATGTTGTAGTAGCTATTTGAAGAGCGTTTCTAGGTAGCCAATCTTTTATAATTCCAGCTGAGGTACCAATTTGATATAAATTATTTTTTATATCTAATACGATCCCCACGATATTATTTCCATCTAATGGGCCTCTGTCTACCTTAGGTGCATCAACCAAAACTGTGGAATCTACTACCACGTCTTTAAATTTCTTCAAAGAAACTTCTTTCATTTTTTCAGCTGATCTTATCAGGTGTTTTGCAGCATTTTCTCTTTGATCTTTAACGCTTTCTTCTTTTTTGGCATAAATAGCATAGAATTTTCGATCCATGTCCTTCTTCTCCTACTGTATTCCCACATATTGCGTGCACCGGATTTTTACAAATGTCACATGAATGGGCTCGAGTAGATTCCATTCCACAAACAACACAACATGCTTTATTGTTGTTGACAGCTGCTTCACCTTCTGATGCAGGTAACACTACAGGAGTTGCTAACTGGTAGATCTTTTGAAGTTGAAGCGTCGTTGTTGTTCTCTAAGGAATCCGCTGGTAAGTCTTCTGGTGTTAAAATAATTTCATGGTCCTGCTGTTTAAGAAGTAGGTCCAAGTCCTCTTCCGTAACAAGTTTTTCAAGCAACTCTTTCGAAATATGACTAGATTGGAGTCCTGTTCCAAATAAAGCTTTGTAAGGTGATCGTTTAATGGTTCAATGAAAAGAGGAATTCTTTTGGAATTGAACAAAGTAACAACCTATAGCCCAATTTTTTGTGTCATTATCAATTAGCCAAGCACGTAACATAGCTTCAACATCTTGATTTGATCGCTCAACAGATCCTTGACTAGCTGGATGTCTAGGCCTACCATTTATAATTTTGCACGTTGGCCATAGGCTTGTTAATTCTTGCATGACAGCAGCCGTAAACTCACGGCCGTTGTCGCTTTGTAGTATATGAGGACAACCGACTTCCAAAAATATTTTTAATAGCTCCATTGCTACTTCAGTAGCTCTTTTTGAAGTCAACGGTCGAAGAAAGCTGAATTTCGTCGCGTGGTCCTGGTAGTGTAATAGCCATCTGTAGTTTCTGTCTGGGGTCGACTGCAAGTCTACTAAATCGATTTGGCCACGATGATTGAAGTTGCTAGATACAATTGGGCAAACAACGATTCCTTTTCTTGGAATTTTTTTTAGACTGACATACCGTGCACAGCTTTAAAAACTCCAGTACAACTGAAGCAGGTATTAGGTATTTCGATTTCAAGCTATACAGCATTTTATCTCTTCCTCCGTGGCCAGTTGACTGATGCGTTTCCCGAAGTATGTGGTAAAAATTTTCCGTTGGCACTATTTTTACAACTGAATCGGAGTCAGATTTTCTCTTCAAAATCAAAGATTTTTTAGTACCTACTTCCATAATATCGTATTTTTTTCCATAATAGTACTATTTATGTGTCCGTTTCAGTTTAAGTACTGGTGCTAATTTAAATTGTTCAATGACTGTGATAGCTTCTTCTATCCTTTCGCGAGTCCACAAAGGTTTTTCTTTATCATGCCGCTGGTTCAAAAACGTCTTGATAGTTTCATTAAACTGGTCTTCAGATACAAATTCGGTCAGAGTTTGATTTTTTTCTTTATCTGATCCCATTTTTCTACGGTAGGTACTTGATAAAACTAGAAATATACAAAACAATAATAAAGATGCGCGCAATGTTTAGGCGCTACTGTGTCACTGTGTGCAATAGTTCGTGCGATGTGCGTGTGCGTCATGTTATAAGTGCGGCGCTGGCCAGCACGGAGGCTGGAGGAAGCGGTAAGGTGAAGGAGAGGGGTAACAAGCGAAACATAGAGCTGTGCAAGTCCTGACTTGTTTATTTCATCTTTTCACTAAAACAGTTAAGGGATTTGATCAAATCACGTACTTTCTTTAGGGAAATCACCCAACAGAGTTGTTATTTTAACATCTTCCGCGAATTGATCATCTAGCTTAGGGATTTGATCAAATCTCCGTTTTTATCATCTCCCTGCGACATATGCATATATGTATATATATTATCGATAGTCTTTCTACCGCTTTGGTTTAAGACATCTTCTTCTTTATATTCGGTATACCAGTTTCTTCCATTCCTTTTTATTCACCGTTTGTAATGTGTGCCCTTTCTTTAGTAGAATTCTTTGCCGGTTTTGATCCCATTTTATCCTTGGTCTTACTCGTCTTCTTCTAGGTATTATCCGTGTTTTCCATATTTTCCTTACTTGCCTATTTTCCCCAGTCTACTCATGTGGCCAAACCAACTTGGCTGTTTCTGTTCTGTAAGCTTTAGCGCTAGTTTAACTCCCAAATCTCCTCTGATCACTTCATTTCTAACTCTGTCCTGCCATGTCACACCTTTTACACGTCTTAAATACTTCATTTCCATAGTCTGTATTGCCTCTTTGTTAGTACCCATGTTTCTGCCCCGAATATCAGGGTCAGAAGGTAAATAGATTTACAAATTTTAAGCTTTGTTTTCCTGGACACTTCCTTTCTACCAATAAAACTCTTACTAAGCAATCCATACATTTTTGCTGCAGCTTTTATTCTCTCTTTAATTTTCTGCTGTTGATTGCCTTTGAATCCAGTACCACACCCAAGTATTTAAACTCATTGACTTGTTCTATACGGTTGTTGTCAATTGTTATATCCACTTTCTTATTTTCTCTTGATACTACCATTATTTTTGTTTTTTCTACATTCATCTTCATATTTACTGTTACACAGGGCAGCATTCCATATTTCCAGAGTCTTTTGTAGTTCTTTCTGTGAACTTGCAAAGATTGCCAAATCGTCTGCAAAAGCACACTCTGCTATCTTTACCGGTGCTAGATTCCAATACCCAATCTGTAGTTTACCAAAAAGCTTTCTCAAGGCCTATGAAAGCTATGTATGCTGCTTGACTTTGGTCTAACGTCTGTTCAATAATTTGTTTTATACTAAATATATGATCTTGAATACTATATTCCCTCCTAAATCTACTCTTCGATTCCATTAAGTTTGTAGTTTTCTCCGTCAGTTTGCCCTCTCGAACACTTTTGCTACTACTCGTATACTGAGTAAAGTCACTCCTCTATAGTTTTCACAATTTATGGAGTCACCCTTTTTAAATACGGGTACAATTATACCTACATCCCAATAACAAGGTATTTTACCAACTTCCCATATTTTCCTAAACAGTTCCAACACAATTTATTTATTCCGTCCTCGGCCATATTCTTGAACATTTCAGGTTTGATGTTATCTAAGCCTGCTGCTTTGCCCGTTTTCACCTTATTGATTGCCACGATTACTTCTTCTTTCGTTATCTTTAACTACCCTGAAAAATAATTTCTGATTTCCCTTACTTGCAGTTTCTATCCGATGATCAAAATCTTTCCATATTTTCTGCTTCACTTGATACACTCTTGTTTTGCTGCACAGATATTTTTTCCACCTTCTCTCTTCTTCTCCGCTACTTGCTCTTTTATTTCTTGCGACCACCATGCCGTTTGCTTTTTCTTTTAATCACTCTTTTTGAGTTTAAAACGCCAGAAGATCTTTATCAGATGCTCTTGAAGGTTCAATCTTGCTTTTGTTAGAATTATTGTGTGTTCTTTAGACTAGGTTAGATTAGGAATAGGGTAGCATACGAACCTATTTCACCGCGACCTTTGCAGGTCTATTGTGATATCATTTTTTTCTTAGAGAACGCTCTCTAGTTTCGCTTTCTTAATTAGACCTATCATTTTTGACAGCGGCTTTTTTATGTAGTCGTTAGCTGTAGTGTTCTCTACGCCCATTGCTAGAAACCTTGTTCCCGCTAGGCCATCGCAGTGGCACAAAACATTAACTGGGGTTTCTTCCTCCTCTTGACAGAACCTGCAGAGTGTATCATCTGCCAGGTTGATGTTAAACATATGCCTATTCAGTCTGCAGTGACCGGTCATCAGACCCACTATCACTTTAACACTCTTCCTGTCTTTGCTCAGTAGGTCTTCAGTAAACTCAGGGCTCTGTTCCCTTAGAGACTACCATTCCTTGGTTTCATTGCGTTTAAGATTGTCCCAAATCTGTTTTTAATAAGGAAGATTATTTTTTTGATAAGGTTGTAAATTTTTCCCGTTGCTTTAGCCAAATTACAATTTTTTTACCATGTCTTTTGAATTATGTGAGTTTCGATTTCAAAAGTTTCAAAGTTTGCGGCTTTGGGGAAAAACGAAATTTCAATGGTCCTCCTTCTTTCAAAATCGAACTTCTGAGGGTTATTTCCGGTTATACTCCAATACTGAAGATTAAAACGGAAATAAAATACAACAAAGGTAGGAAGGAATAAAATTTCATTTTTTCTCAAGTTTTCTATGAATTATACCACGAAGTGTTAAAACTTTGAACTAACTAACCTGGAACAACTTTTAATATTTCGAAATAAACGAATAAGGTAAACGAATTGGTAGAAACTCTATCTAACAGCTCGAAAACCTGACACTACGCTGATGTTGGTGCCAAACCATTCCAGAATATGTGACAAGTTAGCAAGAGGTGCCCTATCTCTGGGCAGACTTAAGGGATTAAAACCTGGGGACATTAGAGGACACCTTAAAATCCTTAAAGATCCCAACATCATCTACCTAATTCACATTGCAAAGGAGAAGATCCCTATACAATACAACTTCGACCAACCCTACAAAGTGGTCATCGAAAGCCGAACTAAGTAGGCTTCCGGTGAGCCACTTCAGTGGGTCCAAAATCCTCAAGGGATCGAAGGGAACGATAAGGCAGATAACCTTGCCAAAGAAGCAGTGAAAATGTCTTTTATTAGATCTTATTCCTGTTGTGGACTGCCACATGAAACAAGCAGTTAACAAATGGGAAGTCAACAGAAAGGGCTCCCACTGGCAGAATATGCCAGGACAAAAGCAGTATTATCAGGATCGCCTAAGACAGCACAGTCGTTGTTATCTTTCAGCATGGGGATACTCAACTCTTTCTTGTGGAGAAACTGTGGGAGTGGGATCCATCTCCTTACTGACTGTCAAACAGTGGACAAGGAGAGACGAATATACTATATGGGGTTAATTCTTAACCAGGTTGCGAACTTCTTCATGTTTTGACTGAGTTTGCCTTTCAAGTTGTCCTGCCCGTGCAGTCGGAAAAAAATTCCCGGAACGGGTTGATTTCTCGGTATTCAAAAGAAGGTTAAATCTTATGAACCACCCACAATTTCTGTGCGCCCATCAAATATACCATAAAAAGACTTTTAAAAGAGTCTAAAGGATTATAAATCCAGGTTTGAAAGGCAAAAGACTTCTCAAAATTTCCTAAATATGCCAAAAAAACAATTGCCAAAACTTTAGCATAACAATCGACAACTTTGAACTTGATTTAAATGTAAGGATAGTAACAGTATCTAACGCTACCCGAGAAAGAAGCTTCAGAAATGGAAGAACCACAAAAAAAGAATTTTTGTGCTCCGGAAGATCTTTCTTACGTCGCAGTTCAAGGTCATAAGATTTTCAGATTCAAAACTTAAATTTAGATATCGGTTTTCAAAATCAGAATACTTCAACTTTGAAACTAGAATGTATGATTTTGAGGTTGTTTTAACCTGTTTTGGAAACCAGGTCCAAACCTAGAAGACATCTCCAAATCTTACTTTCTTATGCCTTGGACCTGGATATATTGCGATCTTGAGCTGTACCAGCTAAGAGATCGTTTATCTTTCTTCTCACTTCTTCACATACTCTTAAGGATTAAGATAAATTTGAAGTTGCCTCGAAATGAGACGACCCAATTTCTGCATTTTTAAGAGAAATTGAAGGTGACCAGGTTTTGCTTTTGTTACAGCAGAATTCCTCTGCAGTACTTATTTTAAATTTGAATCTGATTCTGATGTTTCTTAATTTGACATGATTTTGTTAAGATCTAGAAGACCCCTCAAGCAAAATTTGCCATTATTACGTCATCTCCAATTAAGACAAAACTCTTGGACGACTTCAAAATTGCTGATATTGATGGATTTCTAAATTTCAGGTTGAAACCGTTGGTGATAAATACATGGCCGTCAGCGGATTACCAGAACCGTGCACCACACACGCTAGGGACATCGCCAAGTTAGCCCTGGATATGATGGAACGTCGTAAAGGAGTCATGATGGATGGGGAACCAGTGGTAAGAATCCCCTTGTAATTCCTTTAAAAGATTGCTAAGGATTCTAACGCAAATTTCCGTAGAGGATTACGATTGGAATACATTCAGGGGAGGTTGTAACAGGAGTTATCGGACATAGGATGCCTAGATATTGCCTATTCGGGAATACTGTAAATTTAACGAGTAGGACCGAAACGACTGGCGAACCTGGACAAATTAATGTCTCCGATGATGCTTATAAGTAAGTTTTTTAATTCGATAAAATAAAAGATTGATTTAATTTTGAAATATATTTAATCTCATTTAAGTTTTAACAATAAATTAATCCTCGAGCAAATCTAGATATTTATGGAGGCGTTCTGGTATTGGTAGCTTCCTTATAGCATTCGGGAGGTCATAATTCTCCCATAAAACTTTCCTAATGACGCATCTACTAAGATGTTTTAGCTCCGCTGGTACAACTCCACATCTATTCAATGGCATTATCCCATGATTGATTAGATCGTTATATTTTTCAAGCATAATCTGCCTTTGGAGTTGATGATCAACATGATTAATTTTTGGGGAAATATTAGGAAGTACTCTACAGAGTAATTGTAAACAGCTCACGAAATTATAAGGGTAACACCCTGTATATTCCGTTAATTTATCCAGAAGCCACACAACGATAGGATCTTCATCATTCCTAGTCGTAACTAAAGCACCGAATCTTAAGAGGATATGCAATTTGTCAGGTAAACCTAATTGAATCGCGATCTTAAGTGAGGTTAATTTCCCACAACTTTCGATGGGAATATCGATATATCTTGTAAGTTCTCGATCGGGACCGTATTTATATTCAAGATTAGCAGTCATAGCGTGATCTAAATAATAAACCATAGCTCTGACGTTATCCTCTTGATTTTCAAAATCGCTTTTCCACCCGGCTATATAATGCGGTGCCCTCGTTCCGAATAAAGCGCCGATTAGAATCCTCTCGAACGTGTTTTCGCAAGAGTAGATCTCGTCTAATAGGGAAGCGATCGTTTGGGAATCTTTCAGTTGCCAATCGTAGCATAATCTGATGGCGACGTAAAGTACATCGTGGTATTTCCCCATCAGGCAAACTCCACCGTTTTTAGATCGTGCATCTTCGTGGTATCGTAATATGCCAATTATTGCTTCTCTAACGATTACTTGCGGATCGCATTCTTTACCTACAACAACAGATATTCTTTAGTAGTTTGGATGTAATTATAAAGAATGGAATAGGATTTATTGTTGCATTCGCGGTTTAAAACGATTATGTCAATGTTTTTATACAGCTCCGATTTGCATACGCGAGTCATTATATTACGTATACATATTCTAAAATTATTTTTAACTATACAGTGTTTTATAAATGAGTGACAATACAAACTTTTGATTTTTTTTAAATATATTTTAGCATATTTTGATGGTACTACTAAACTACTAAGTGTAGATAGGGAAAACATGGTATTATTAAAAAGCTTATAAAAAATACTTTACTTTAGAAGAAAAATATACAGGGTGTTCTATTTAAAAAACAGCGTAAATGTTAATTTTGCGTTTGTTATTGCTGCAATTTAAATTATTTAAAAATAAATAAAATGATTATAGATTATTAAACTAGACGAAAGTGGAAAAGTTCTTGTCTAAACAGACCTCAAAAATTCTTTCAGGTTTCGTCTCGTTATCTCCACAAAATTAGACATCTTGAGACACAAAATTGCAAATAAAACGACAGCAGTAAGAGATACATCTACACATGTTGATATCAATGTCTTTCTTTTTAAGAGTACCATCAAAATATGCTAAAATATATGGGGTGTTCTATTTAAAAAGACACAACTTTGAATCGTCACTCATTTACATAACACTCTGTATAGTTAAAAATAGTTTCAGAATGTGTATTTTAGGGGTGGCTACAACTTTTGTCTAAAATACTTTTCTCTAACTGTAGTAATAAAGCCCTAATCTTCCATCCTCGCATGGTCTGGACACCCTGTATATTACGTTTGGTCCGTTATGAGTGTAGAATTTTAGGAAAATCTATTAATTTAATTGTCCAATCTCTTAAGGGTCATATTTATAGTCCGTGCTTAAAGTTGTATCGATGTTTGAGCACGCGATTTTGACAGATTTGTAATGACATTTACATCAAGCACGAACTATAAATATTATCCTAAGTCTGTTAATTGAACTCGCCGCGGAGGCTACCAGCATAGGATTCGCAGATGACGTGGCACTAGTGGTTGGAGCCAGAAATGGTGAAGAGCTCATACTAATGAATGGTTCAGAAGAGTGTGGGAATTGATAGAGCTCATCCTGGCACCAGAAAAATAACCGAAGCAGTAATCCTTAGAGGCAGAGAGAAAGGGGATACTATTGACTTCAACCCTTATGGGATCAAAATCACACCCGCAAAGACTTTGAAATAAATAAGGCAAAAAGACGACAATATGGGAAGATCATTCTCCCAAGCAGAAGTTATATTCTGCTGCACCTGCTCCTCTACTAGGGAGAACAAAATTGTTTTCATCCCTATAAGTGATAACGGCGACGATTCCCGTTGATCTACTGTCTTTAGCAAAAGATGCAATGTCTCGGTGGCCATTTTCTCAAATTTACATTTTCTCAGACAGTCAAGCTGTGCTAAAGTGTCTAGGGGAGAGGTGGGACTATCTGCAGACCCTCAAAATTCTGGTCCAAAAAAAAAAACCAATTACACTGATGTGGGTACCAGGACACTGGGGGTGCGAAGGGAACGAGACTGTCGACGGTCTTGCAAAGAAAGGAAATCTCGATTTATTGGACCAGAGCCGTTTTGTTGCCTTGCCAAAAGCCACATAAAAGCTCATCTCCAACAGTAGAAAACTAAGCGAAAAACCTCCCATTGGACTAACATCCTAAAACTAAGACAATCAACAAAGTTCATTACTGTTTCAGCCACTAAAAGACTAAATCTCTGCTGGAGCTCAATAAAAGAGATCTTAGCACCATCACGGCTTTATTCAGTGGCCACGCCAGTCTCAGGTATCACCTTAAGAAGATGGACAAAGTAGACAGCGATACTTAGAGCCGGGTGACATCAGAGTCATAGCCCTCAAGAAGATCTGGAATTTCTTTAGAAGTTTGGAGATCAATTGGGGCTAAAAGATTAAGGGTATTCACAATAGATCTCATTGGTCGCAGTGAAGAGAGGCAGAAATGCCTTAACAACCCACCAGTAATCTAATCTAATCTAAGGAGGTACACCTACGTCCACAGAGAGGAAGACGCCAAAGAAAACCGGAACAGGCTTAAATCAACCTCGTTAAGGTTACTGGCAAAGTAGGTAGAAAGCTGAATCGAACAATGATTACGACTTGACTCAGGCACTGATCGCAAACAGAGTTTTCAAATGCTACACAGAACATTTTCATAAGAACGACATAGACATATATCGTATATTCTTCAGTAGATAGGCCGAAACACACTCCCTTCATGTGCAATAGATGGAATTCGTACAGGCAAAGAGTATATGAAAGGGTTGGCAAACACTCACACAAAGAACTCGCAATTATCCGTGAACCAGATGATCAGGGAAATCATGAGCAAGGTTAAGCGTCAAGCAAGAAGCGTCATGGAGACCATGAAAAAACCAAACTGCACAGTGAGGAGCTCTAAATCAACGACAACAAAAACCTTGAAACACTACCATCCGAACGACTAATCCTCTAATTGAGGTAAAGGAGACGCAGGAGAAACAGAATGGGTGTGTGCATGGAAGGTTCAAAGGAGTCACACTCTTATACTACTACCTACACTCAACTAAATCCTGCTTATATGGATAGCTTGTTATGATTTCAAATTTTTTGCTTTGAAAGTGGAAAAAAGGTAGAAATAGAACTCCAACAATTTTTGCCATTCCAGTTCTCTTTCAGGATTCTTTCTTCGTCGGGAATGCTTATTTCATCACTTTTGCCTTGCTAATTCAATCTTCATGAGCCTTGCGAGCTTCTGCATGAACAAAGTCACTATGAGGAAAAAATTATTGGATATAACTTCTGTATGCCGGTTTTCCTTCAAGCATTATTGCAAGTTATGCTGACCATGATTGCTGTCTTATTAAAGGCACTAAGAGTCATAAGAACCATATCGTACTCCGTTATTCTTTTGCTTGGATTATTAACTATTTATATTCCCGTTTCTGAACTTAAGTAGCTCTGAGAAGGACCAGAAGCAGTTAGGTCTAATTTTAGTACTAAAAAGTATCATCATCAGTAAAATTTAGGACAACAAAATTTGAGTGACAGTAGTAGCACTTCCGTGTTAGGTTATTAAATTGACAAGCAAACTTAATGGTTACATCTTTCCAGTGGTTACCATTTTAGCAATTTGGACCAAATAGAAACAAGGAAACTAATGATTATTATTTAAACTCATAACAATGATAACCTGGGAGTAGATATTATTGAAGTTTTGACAGTAACTGACAATAAATTACAATCTGTCACTTTGACGTTAGTAAAAAAAAATCGTCTTATTTATTGTTAGTAAAAGCAACATTCCTACTTACGTTACGCGAAAGCAATCACAAAATTAATCTTAAGCTTAACGCACTCGCACGGAGTGAGAGGCTTTCCGCTATTTTTTTCTCCCGTCATTATCTTTCGTACGAAAACCACCAACTTAGCCAATTGTGTGTTACCTAATCGACAACCTTCTATTAAAGTGTTGAAGTATTCGACCATCGCCCGTCTCTTGTACCTGGCGTGTAAACTGTTGCGCTCTGTTTCCTCGAAATTCTCGAAAAAGCAACTCAGGATTACATCCATCGTGACACAGAAATTTTAAACGACCACAATTAAACGGTAGCGATAAATCTGCGTCTCTTTGTTCGCGAGGTATTATATTGTATACTATTGTATTATACCTGACTGATTTTTGACGTTACTGTCGTTAAATTTTTACGCCGTACAGATTTATGTCTAAGGATAGGTGAAATAGTAACAATTGGATTAGTAGAAGCCTTATAGAAACGTCAGACGCCGAAGTGCGGTAACGGAGCTTTATTAAATAAAATTATTCCGGTTTTATTTACATAAATGTATATGAGCTGTTTTTTTTTTAATTCGATATTTTGGGCCTTCTGCTTCGGAAATAACTCCTTCATTTCACCGTATTTCTTCCTGGATGCTACGTTTTCATATTGAGTATGGGTTAGAATGAGATTACTCAACCCTCCATTTTTATTGAATCGTTTGAATAATTGCCGAAGTATCTTCAGCATATTGGCATCTAATTTTAGGATTGAAAGATTTAAACAAATCATTCACTTATATGACAAACAACAATGGGCTCAAGACAGAACCTCGAGGAACTCCCACGTTTATTACTTTTGACATAGAGGAATCTACTCTACGATCCCTCAAATACGATGCAATCCAAACTTTACAAGCTCCACGAACTGCTACTTATTTAACAACAGCTGGTGATCTACCAGATCAACTGCATGAGACGAATCAAACATTAGAGTGGTTACCACGAACTTATGCTCCGGAAAGTCGTAAATTTTAGATATCCATATTGGCCTTCAGCAAATAATGAATTTCTCAAAGATTTTTGAGAAACTAGATAATAATGGTCTCCTTTTTTGTAAACCGGAATCAACTTTGCAATTTTTAGAGGAGATGAAAAATACCTTGAACAAAAAAAACTTGGTACTTTCTCGTACTGCCTCCTCATCCGCTCTATGCAGTGGGCAGACCTCGGAAGGCAACTGGACCAGCTAATCTATTGTGTCCTCATGTAATGCTAGAGCCTCTTCACTTTGTTACCAATTAATCTTTTGCAACATAACCAACCCCTGCTAGGAGTCTCTTGGAATTTTTTGCTCCCACCGCCTCCTCCTCCACTCTATGAAGGGAGCAGACCTCGAAAGACAACTGGACCAGCTAATCTGTTGTGTCCTCATGTAATGCTAGAGCCTCTTCACTTTGTTACCAATTAATCTTTTGCAACATAACCAACCCCTGCTAGGAGTCTCTTGGAATTTTTTGCTCCCACCGCCTCCTCCTCCACTCTATGAAGGGAGCAGACCTCGAAAGACAGCTGGACCAGCTAATCTATTGTGTTTTCATGTAATGCTAGAGCCTCTTCACTTTGTTACCAATTAATCTTTTGCAACATAACCAACCCCTGCTAGGAGTCTTTTGGAATTTTTTGCTCCCACCGCCTCCTCCTCCACTCTATGAAGGAGGCAGACCTCGAAAGACAACTGGACCAGCTAATTTATTGTGGTCTCATGTAATGCTAGAGCCACTTCACTTTGTTACCAATTAATCTTTTGCAACATAACCAACCCCTGCTAGGAGTCTCTTGGAATTTTTTACTCCCACCGCCTCCTCCTCCACTCTATGAAGGGAGCAGACCTCGAAAGACAACTGGACCAGCTAATCTATTGTGTCCTCATGTAATCCTAGAGCCTCTTCACTTTGTTACCAATAAATCTTTTGCAACATAACCAAGCCCTGCTAGGAGTCTCTTGGAATTTTTGCTCCCACCGCCTCCTCCTCCACTCTATGAAGGGAGCAGACCTCGAAAGACAACTGGACCAGCTAATCTGTTGTGTCCTCATGTAATGCTAGAGCCTCTTCACTTTGTTACCAATTAATCTTTTGCAACATAACCAACCCCTGCTAGGAGTCTCTTGGAATTTTTTGCTCCCACCGCCTCCTCCTCCACTCTATGAAGGAGCAGACCTCGAAAGACAGCTGGACCAGCTAATCTATTGTGTTTTCATGTAATGCTAGAGCCTCTTCACTTTGTTACCAATTAATCTTTTGCAACATAACCAACCCCTGCTAGGAGTCTTTTGGAATTTTTTGCTCCCACCGCCTCCTCCTCCACTCTATGAAGGAGGCAGACCTCGAAAGACAACTGGACCAGCTAATTTATTGTGGTCTCATGTAATGCTAGAGCCACTTCACTTTGTTACCAATTAATCTTTTGCAACATAACCAACCCCTGCTAGGAGTCTCTTGGAATTTTTTACTCCCACCGCCTCCTCCTCCACTCTATGAAGGGAGCAGACCTCGAAAGACAACTGGACCAGCTAATCTATTGTGTCCTCATGTAATCCTAGAGCCTCTTCACTTTGTTACCAATAAATCTTTTGCAACATAACCAAGCCCTGCTAGGAGTCTCTTGGAATTTTTTGCTCCCACCGCCTCCTCCTCCACTCTATGAAGGGAGCAGACCTCGAAAGACAACTGGACCAGCTAATCTGTTGTGTCCTCATGTAATGCTAGAGCCTCTTCACTTTGTTACCAATTAATCTTTTGCAACATAACCAACCCCTGCTAGGAGTCGCTTGGAATTTTTTGCTCCCACCGCCTCCTCCTCCACTCTATGAAGGGAGTAGCCCTCGAAAGACAACTGGACCAGCTAATCTGTTGTGTCCTCATGTAATGCTAGAGCCTCTTCACTTTGTTACCAATTAATCTTTTGCAACATAACCAACCCCTGCTAGGAGTCTCTTGGAATTTTTTGCTCCCACCGCCTCCTTCTCCACTCTATGAAGGGAGCAGACCTCGAAAGACAACTGGACCAGCTAATCTATTGTGTCCTCATGTAATGCTAGGGCCTCCTGAGCTTGTTACCAATCAATCTTTTGCAACATAACCAACCCCTGCTAGGAGTCTCTTGGAATTTTTTGCTCCCACCGCCTCCTCCTCCACTCTATGAAGGGAGCAGACCTCGAAAGACAACTGGACCAGCTAATCTATTAATGTAGTCTTCAGGCTTTCACAGCCGCTGTTGATGGCTGCTCTTCGGTTCTCGGGTTCTCTGCCGTGTAGAAAAGTTGTGGTACTTGAGTGTCGATCATCCTGTGATCTTTTGAACACTTCACTAGTGTCCTCATGTAATGCTGGAACCTCCTGACCCTGTTACCAATCAATCTTTTGCAACATAACCAACACCTACTCGGAGTCTCGAAAAAAATTTTTCTCCCACAACCTCCTTTTCCCCTGCATGAGGGGGCCGACCTCGAAAGGCAACTGAGTCAACCAATCTATTGTCTCCTCATCTAGACTAGTACTAAGTTTCCTGACCTTGTTACCAATCAATGTCTTGTGCCATAACCTATCACTTCTTTCCTTTATATGGCAGATATATTTCTTTCTAATGAACAGAAAATAAGCTGTATATTTTACTCATTTTCTCTGCTCAATTTTTAGGTCTATTTCTATTCTGTAATTACCTAATTAATTTATAGAGAAATAATTATTCTTGCTCATTGAAGAGGTTGGCAGAACAAATATATAAAGATTTTCCAACGATCATGTATCACAATTTTAACTGTTAATGTGACCAGAAAGATGAGCTCAAGCTTCATCTGAGACTTTTTTGGACTAGCATGGGTTCTGGTAAATGATTCAGAACATCACCAGTCAAAACGTGCAGCCCCTTAGCTCGCTTTTGCTTCAAAATATTGCCCGTTTCCTTGAACCTTGTTTCCAAATCTACTGCAATGTTGAAGAAGAAAGCTTCTATAACTAATAAGTATCTTAGGGAACTGGGCAATAAACTAGTCTATACTAGATTGGATAAACAAACAATGGCTTAAGTTTTAGATCAAAAAATTGTTCCAAAGCAGGGATTTTGGAGCAACCAAATAAATTTAAAATAAGCAAAATATTAATTGAGAAATTAAAAGTTTAAACCGCCCAAAGTCTTTTGTTCGATTTTAAACGAAATACTTTCTAACTGAATAAAATTTCTATTTAAATTAAATAAAATTCTCATGCTGAACAATTAATTTAAACTAACACACACACATACAAAACGGTTATTGTGCATATCTGTCTGACCTTGAAGCTAGCACGATTCTCGTTTGAAAGTTGTAAATATTAACGTGTTCCATATTTTTCTCCTCTTTTGTCCGCAGGTACCTGTGCAAAGAAGAAAACGCGGACGAGAGCTTCTGCTTCAAATACCGCGGTCCGGTGACAATGAAAGGCAAATCCGAACCCATGAACGTGTGGTTCTTGTCACGACTAAAGGGCGACCACGCCGTCGAGGATTAATCGTCGCCAAGTCGTGCGTTCATCTGCTTAGAAAATGAAGAACAATTAGGTTAGTATGATGAGTGGTTGGTAACGATGTGAACGGGTAACGAGCAGCAAGAGAAGAAACCGAATTAAATTGATAATCGGAATCGTTGGAAAGTCTCGTTCACAGAATGTGATTAGACGAGAGATTATTTTCGATTACCGTACATCTAATTTATATTCATTAACTTACCGTTTCGTCAAACAAATATAGCAGCGATAGTTCCGTTAGGTAGGCGTTTATGATATATGAAGACTCGTTATGTCAATATTGAATCCTACATTTGTTCTTTTCATTTAGGCGGTCCTGTTTTGCAATTATTGTTTGAAATGTTAATGTAATCGAGCGATTAAATACACAAAAATCTTATATTTTGCCAATGTGTAACACTTTTACTTTTAAGGTAAGCCGGTTAATGTCCTGAGAACTGTCCAATCTAAATGATGAAGTAATAAACCTGTTATACATGTATGAGTCCATAATGTTTGTATTAATAGAAAATTTTATTGCGAAATTTGTATCTATGATTAGCATAATCTGTAGTACCTGTAAAATATTTAAACACACATCTTATATGCATGTACCGTTAGCACATTAGATTAAATTCAGGATAAACTATACCGTTGTTTGACAACATTTACTTTGTACATGAAGCAAACTGTAAGAACTGTACGAGAAATCAAATTTCTCCTAAAGTATACTTATATGTATGTATTATATATCAAATTTTTACGATTGCAAATTGCAATTGACTTTCGAGCCTGTTATAATAGATTAGTGGTTTATTAATAACCTACCACATATCGATTATAATATGCAAGCAAAATTAATTCTAGTTATAATGGTAGATTATGTATGCACCTGCCCAGTCTATACGTGAAAGTAGTATTTATGAAAACATTACATCTACTTCCTTGTGTCAGTAACCTTTATTATGTAGGTACCTACACTGTATTATTAGCGTAATGTGTATGTATGCAACATGAGATATAGTACTGCAGTTAAGAATTAATTAGTAGATGCTGCAATGAAACTTAAGAGAAAAAAATGGTTAAGTATAAAGATGTAAGGAAGAATAGTATGTTAGATTTAATGGTTTTCTGATAGAATAAACACATTTTTCTTATTAATATATAATATTAATATTATATAGTACATATATTGCAAAATTGACATTTTTACATAAAAATATGTTTTTACATGTCAAATAACAACTCTATGGTAACTATGCTAACAATAATACCTACGGTTCGTGCTATAATGCAGCCAACAGTTCAATTTTCATTATGATCAACTCTTAACACCCCCACCGAATCCAGGATTCCCATCTTCTTTAAATGTTCCTGCATTTTGACTCCACTTAAGGTTTTAGTGAATGAATCAGCAAGGTTGTCATTCGATGGAATATACTCCAGTTGTATTTCATTTGTTTCTGTCATGTCCCTAATAAAAAAATATCGAAGATCAATATGCTTCGATCTTTCTGACGTCATCTGATTCTCAGCAAGTTTTATAGCGCTCTGATTATCCATTTTTATACAAAAACCTTTTTCGAAGAACTTTTGCTGTTGTATTTCGGTTGCGAGTTTTCCATAAAAAATGTATTCTTTCGCGGTTTCTGTCAAGGCTATTAATTCTGCTTCATCTGTGTTCAGTGACGTACTTCTTTGTTTTTGACTTTTCCATGATATAACTCCATTCGCTAGGACAAACACATACCCACTAAATGATTTTCGATCTAGTTGATTTGATGCCCAATCAGCATCGGAAAACGCTACAGACTGTTCGTTAACTTTTCTATACTCTAAGCTATAGTTTTTGGTGGCATTTAAGTATCTCAATATATGTTTCACACTAGTCCAGTGCTGTTGTTTTGGATCTTGATTAAATTGCGACATAAATGTTGCTGCAAATGCTAAATCAGGTCGCGTAGCTATTGCCAGATAAAGAATACTTCCAATGATTTTCTGATATAACTTCTTTTGATCTTCATTGAGACTTTTATCACGGTGTTCAGCCTCATCGTATTTTAGACCTAACGGCAATGGTGTTTTGGCGCCTTTTGAACCTTGCACCTCCGTTGTCGGTTCTTATGTTTACTATCTTTGTGTTATGTAAATTTTCTACTCTATTTTTAAATTCAGTAAATTTTGACAAAACATCTGATTTTTTACTTATGGTATAGACCGTACAATATCGTGAATAATCATCAATGAAAGTTACTATATATTTGCTTCCGCCTTTTGAGATTGGAGTTATTGGACCTGCTACATCTGAATGAATCAGTTGTAACACAGCGGTTGATCTACTTGCACTGTGCTTAGGGAAAGATACCGATTTCAATTTGCCTCTATGACATACATCACAATTTTTGTTCACAATTTTATCTTTAAATATGTTCGACATGTCTCCTATATTTAAGTGACCCAAACGTTCATGCCACAAATTGATATTTAAAACGTTCTGACTTACCAGACATACTTTGTCATCGTGGAGTTTCCTCTCTCCTTCATAAATGTAATGTAATTTTCCTACCTTTTTTGTTTTTAGTATTGTTTCTTTGTTTAATCTTACTTCTGCAGAATCCTTACTAAAAATTATCTTTAACCCTCTCTCCATCATTTTGTTAACTGAAATTAAATTAGATTTTAGATTAGGTACATACAATACATTTAATAGAGTTATTTCATATGTCGATTGTATAAAATCTATATTTCCGAATCCTGTTGACAACAATCTTTCGCCTCCAGCTACTTCTATAATTGTCTCTTTTTCCTTGAAATCTTTAAATTTAGATAGATGACAACACATGTGATCGGTAGATCCACTGTCCAATATCCAGCTATTCTTATCAGTTAAAAGAGGGAAGCGGGCATATCTAGAATATAAATCTAAAATCTTTAGTAATAATAGTAAGCAATTGTGGAAATTACTCAAAAATACAGGTGTGGTTCAATCTCGGAATACGGGCATACCGAGTCAGTTTGGGGGGCCTGATGTGATAAATGAAAAAGTCCCACGTTGAGGAACTCAAAGATCTTCGACCAGTTAGTATTCTTCCCGTTTTATCCAAAATCACCGAGAAAATTATTGCATCCCAGTTGGGGGAATATGTATTTCTAATTGACTGCATACCAATGGTTCAATCGGGCTTTAGGCAAAATCACAGTTGTACCACAGCCTTATTAAACATAGTAGATGATATTGTACAAAATACAGATAAAGGTAAATTAACTTTAATGTGTCTTCTTGACTACTCAAAAGCCTTTGACACCATAAACTATATATTAATGTCGGGAATTTTATATCACATTGGTCTGGATCGTTCTGCGGTGAGCTTACTTTATGACTTTTTAACAGATAGGCAACAATGTGTCGTTATTGATCAACAAAGATCATCCTTCCGTCCAATACGAGCTGGAGTCCGAGGCCGTTACTCTATTCAATCTATACCAGCACTTTTGCTAAATACTTAAAATTTACAAATTGTCATTTTTATGTGGACGACACGCAAATTTACTATTCGTTTTCCCCACTAATATTGAAAGAGCGTGCGAGGAAATGAATAATGATATTGAGCGGCTTCACACAATTGCTACAAAACATTCACTTTGCTTGAACCCCACTAAAACAGATTTGATACTGTTTGGTCCTAAACGTTACAGAACGGATCTGACCCTACGTGAGAAAATTACAATTAATATCAACAGTAATTCAATTGCACTTAAATCTACAGTTAAAAATCTAGGCGTCATATTAAATGAAGAACTTACTTTTAGTGAACATGTTAATACATGCATCAAACGTGGTTATGCTGCTTTAAAAAATATTTATGTCCATAGAATGTATCTTAATTAAAAGACGAAAACATTACTCTGCGAGTCGTTAGATCTGTCACATCTAAACTTCTGTGACTCGCTGTATAATGCTTGCATATCAGCATCAGTATATAAAATACAGAAACTGCAAAATTCTTGCCTCAGATTAATTTTTGGGGTGGGACGCAGAGAACATATCTCGAACAAGTTAAAAGTAATTAATTGGTTAAACATGAAACATCGAAAACTATTGCATTGTGTTTCGCTATATCATAATATTCTAATTTCAAAACCATCTAGGGCTTGACGTTTAAACACAGTCATCAAGTAAATGGTGTTATCTTTAAAGCCATCCGTCAGTAAATGAGATAACATTTTGCACGTTTGATGACGTCCTATAAAATCTGCTAGCTGAGTTTGGCAATCCCTATCACCTCTCTTCCCACACACGTTTCACAAATTGATATTCTGAATTTTTTTTTTCTGAATGTTGTTTCAAACTTTTTACCGATTGCCATAGATAATTCACCCCCTAGACTTGTTTTTTTTTAATCTAATTTATGGAAATGTTATTGTAGATTTGTTCTATATTGTTTCAAAGTTTCTGCTTTCTACCTCACATCGACAAAAGCGAAGTTTCACCGCCTACCCAATTCTCACTTTTTCAAAAATCGAAAAGGGATTTTCTAATGCAGCCTCTCTCTCTCTCTCTCTCTCACTCTTCGTCTGTCTAAATTTTCAAATTGTTTTAATTGAGAAAAAAAGGCCAAAAATCTTTTTTTAACTCAAGCGGGCAAGGCCTTGAAAGGATTTCAAAATTAAAAAAAAAAAAAAAAAGGGGGTGGAGGGCGGACTGAGTTAAGAAAAGTTTTCTGTTTTTAGAAATAGTTCCAAAATTATGGTGAAAACATAAAATCCTCCCTCTATCCCTTTGTCTTTCTAAATTCGCAAATTGTTTTCAATATCTGCAAGTCATTCATACAAATCAACAGAGAATACATCTTTCTTAACAGTCCACAATTTGGATTGAATGGATTCAATCATTCACTGAGAAACGCATGCATAGATGCCAGTTCGTTAGCTGGAGAAAGCTAACGAATTAATTATAGCTGCAGATAATGACAACGTTCACTTCAACCTAGCTCCAACCCCCTATTCTGCCTGCTTTGTTGCTTTTCTGAAGGAATTTTGAGGTTATCCCTGAGAAGGAAATGCAACGCAAGGAGACTCGAAAGTTGAATCTTAACTCTACAAAAATGGGGAGTGAAAGCCCGACTCAGTTAAGAAAAGTTTTTCACTTCCTCTTTCAATCCCTTCGTCTTTCTAAATTTGCAAATTAGTTTAATTGAAAAAAAAATCGAAAAACTTTTCTTAACTCAACTGAGGCAGGGAGTGGAAGGATTTCAAAATTAAAAAAAAAGATATTAAGGGAGAAAAGCTCAGCAAAAATTTGTTGTCTTCATCATATTTTTGGAACTATTTTTATCAACGAAATACTTTCCTTAACTCAACCGCGAAAGCTAACGAACTAATTATAACTGCAGATAAGGACAATGTTCACTTCAAGCCAGCTGCAACCCCCTATTCTGCCTGCTTTATTGCTTTTCTGGAGGAATTTTGAGGTTATCCCTGAGAAGGAAATGCAACGCAAGGAGACTCAAAAGTTGACTCTTAACTCTACAAAAATGGGGGTGAAGGACCGACTGAGTTAAGAAATGTTTTTCACTTCCTCTCTCTATCTCTTCGTCTTTCTAAATTTGCAAATTAGTTTAATTGAAACAAAAAGCGAAAAACTTTTTCTTAACTCAACTGAGGCAGGGAGTGGGAGGATTTCAAAATTTAAAAAAAATAATAAAAGGGAGAAGAGGTTGTCAAAATTTTTTGTCCATCATATTTTTGCAACTATTTTTAGCAATGAAAAACTTGCCCTTTTTAATTTTGAAATCGTTCCATGTTGTTCTGAAAATTGTTCTAAACTCTTAACCGATTACTTTGAATATTATCATGCCTACTTTGTCCCAAAATTTTGTTCTTCTAGACGGAAGCATTCTTGCCTACATTACCCA
This sequence comes from Holotrichia oblita, assembly GCA_023690525.1. Lineage (NCBI taxonomy): Eukaryota > Metazoa > Arthropoda > Insecta > Coleoptera > Scarabaeidae > Holotrichia > Holotrichia oblita. The sequence goes on from CM043022.1 coordinate 638,089, forward strand.
CCTTATCAAGGTAGTCGTTTCAATATAGATTCGATAATTGTGTCCAATTTATTTCGCGGATATAGACCCATGTTTCAATTCAATATTTTTCGTTCGTCGAGTAATAATTACTGACAATGAGCTACTATTGCTGTCAATGATGACAATCAACTCCACATTTTAGACCAGCATGGATCTCACTACGATTAAGTTCTAAAATTTGTCTTTGTGCCTAATCATGTCTATTTGTTTCAGAATTTAACTGTAATCAATCACCTCAATGTAGAGTTCTTCATGGCACACGAAACGGACCACTGTTAAGAAAGACATTCATCTAACTCTTCAGGAATCAAATTCCTTCACTTAATTGTTACAAATTTATTTATTATTTATTTTAATATATAATCTAGATGCTGTTTGAAAATAATTTATAAAAATTGTTATATTTGAATATTTAAAAAATATATCGTTGTCTTAAATAGATGATAGCGACCGAATTAAATTTGCTTTATAAAAGTAGTTAATATATATAGAATGTTATTAAATAATTGTAACGGTAAATTTGATTAAAATTCTACCAATGTAAACGTTTGATTTCCTCTTCCTGGTATCCGCATACAATACATTCGTACAATTGTTTAGTCAGTCCAACCCGAATAAATTAGAAAATATTTTAAACAACCGCAACTATGCAAGAACTTCAAGAAAAAACAGAACAAGAACCGCTTTCGATATATGTGCAAATTAGTAACGTTTCAGCTTTCAACGTTTGGGTGTCTTGAAAAGAGATACGACTCGATGGTAAATGCGTTCTTATATGATAGGAGACACAGTTGGTATATACATACATACATATATACATATAAAAGAACGAAGTAGTTCACCTTGTCATCAAGGTGGTTGAGTGGGCCTCAGACCGTATACAACTTAAAGATAAAGCAGATACAGCAGTTGCCCAATTACAACGCGTAGTTCGAAGCATATTTAATACTGTTGTATGTATGTATGTATACTATATATAACTATGTACTTATAAACACAAGTGCGTTCTCTACAAGAATGTTTTCAATGCATCTCATACTTTATTTACCAGTAAGGTTCCGTTAAGTTGAACTTCTTAGTTAATGGAATCTTGGGAATGTGTGTAAACAATTGATGTCCTGCTCGTAATTGTTACAGTAAAACGTCTTTATTTAGTTGTTTTTTTTAAATATATAGGAACGGTAAATATTGTTAGGAGCGTTTGTGGAAACATTATTATTAACGCTTTTAGAAGAACAATATCAAGACAATGCTGGCCGGATGAAGTGAATAAAGCTCATTGAATGATGAACATATTTCGAACATATTTTTTTTAATTTCTAGTTTCTTCTAAGTTTATTGCTGCAAAAGTAAAAAATGCATTGTCTGGCTAAAATATTATTAACATAAAATGTAAAGAAAAATTAAGTTTATCCCTGAAATTTGTGCTGTTTAAAAACAAGAGATCCACATCGGTGTATTATTGCAACATTCACATATTGTATTGACTTTTTTGCAGCACCTTATTCGGAACTGAATTTCTTGTAGCTAAAGGAACGTCCCTTCCTCGTCACTCTTTTCTGTTCCTCGACCTTTATTAAGTAGCTTATAGGCTCTTCTGTTGGATGCAGAGAGATTGCTTGCTGATGTTGCAGCATGGTGTACTCGGTTGCTGCAGTGGTGGTTGGTTAACATCTTGTTGGATTTCTATTTCTACCAATGCCTCAACAATCTTTTCTCTGAAATCTGTCATATTCATTGTTCTGTTGTTAACTTTATAGTATAAATGGTCCGCATTGGTGAAGGTTGTTGCGGTTATCAAATTAATGAAATACGATTCTCTTAACACTTTAACCCACTAAACACCAAAAAAGTTTTAACTAAAACACCGACGCGTTTCAACAGCAATGCTGTCATTATCAAGGCGATAATAAAACTAAATTAATTTATTTGTCTAATTAATTTAACATTCGTATGATCGATGTTGTGATCTGTTTCAAAAATGTGTTGGGCAACGCTCGATTTCTCAATTCTATTAAATCTAAGATTAGCCATATGCTCTTTGAATCTAGTTGAGACTGCTCTCCTGGTTTGCCCAATATATTTTTGATTACAATCTTTACAATTGATTTCGTAAATACCTGACTTTTCTAGAGGTTATATTTTATCTTTAGGGTTACCGATGAGACTTCGTAAACTAGTCCCAGAACTGTAAACTATTCTGGGATCTAGCTCTTTGAAGATTTTACTCAAACCTTTAGTGATAAAGGGAGCGTAAGGGAGGGTGACAACGGGTGAAGCTTTAACATCCTCTCGAAAAGTCGTAGATTCTTTCAGTTTTCTTATAATTAAACTTCCTAATTAACTTATAGATATGCTGAGGCTGGAAACCATTACACTTAGCCGCATCTTTTACAATTTTAAGCTC